>JAKTSG010000049.1:0-79108 GCA_030580095.1 Blastobotrys petasosporus | reverse complement strand
TGTTTGGGTTTAGAAACTTGGCTTCTCCTCCTTACGTCTGATACGCCAAATATTCTAACCCATTTCTTTTAAGGTATGCTATTTCTATTATAATTATATTCTAACCCATTTCTTTTAAGAAGGTTGAATTTTGTGGACTCATTATCGGTTAATCTCATCCGGAGCCTACAGATTTGTAATTTTTTAGAAACCATAGCTCCAGGCAATCCTTGTGCGGCGTCCGCCGCATGTCGTGCGGCTCAGTATTATTTTTATTATTATCATGTAGGCTAGTTTACTAGGAAGACGGCGCTGGCCTTAGGCTTAAAATAACCGTCTCTAAATATATTAGATTAAAACAAACAAACAAGCGGCTCAGTACGATACCTGGCTATTATGGATATAAAATAACCGTCTCTAAATAAATTAGATTACAACAACAAGCTATTATGGCCATGGAAGGAGCAGAAACGAGCGAGCTGCCTAGCTATCGAGGTGATGAGCTGAAGCTCAAGCTGCCCTGGCTCACAGAGCCCATGGAGCCCACGGAGCCACTCCCAGACGACGAAGCTGCCAAATCAGGCAGGCTGAGTCGTAAGGTAGAGAAGATGCGAAAGAGCATGGTGCTGGCAGCACAATGCATCGCGAGATGACAAGAAGCATATGACGGCGCGGTCGAAGGCCGACGATTCAGGAGAGTGGTACCGAACATGACGGTCACTACTGATGAGAAATCATTGAGGTTAGGGTCGATATTCCGTCGAGTCCCAAGAAGGATTCTGAGCAGAATTGTTCAGTTCCGAAGCGGCCATGGCTTGAAGGCGAGTGGTTTGCAGGTAAGGATATGGTGAGGAAGGAGGGCAATGGATGTGCCTGTGGAGCAGAGTTGGAGACGATTGAGCACATTATCCAAGAGTGCCCAAGATTGAGCGAGGCTCGAGAAGAGCTCAAGAAGGTGTCAGCTACGATGGAAGAGTCAGCCTTGTTGGACTCAGAGGCCGGGCTGGAGGCAATGGTGAATTTCATCAGAGCCGAACAGTTATGGGCCAAAAACAACATGAACACCTAGAGGTGGACAGCTGAGGTCAGGGTGACCCAGTCTCAGGAAGCAGTCTAAGGAGACAGCCCCCAGGGACTTCGCTACGGCGGTGGAAATCCGGGGCCTGCTCAGCAGCTGAGGTGAATCAAGAAGACATTAAACCAATTGTATTGTTTTTATTATTATTATGTATGCTACTTTACTAGGAAGACGGCGCTGGCCTTAGGCTTAAAATAACCGTCTCTATATATATTAGATTAAAACGAAACGAATTAGTAAGCATCTGTTAAAAATTGCATGATATGGGAATTTTGTGTACAATTGAGAGCTGAGTAGGATGGGTAACTATATAGGCTAACCGAGGACTGTACAAGCACAATTGTTGCCCGTTGCGTTGGACTTTATCGTTCGAGCCGAGAGACCTGGCTATGTGCCTCTGTGAATCTTTTTGCAGCAGGACTGTTTAATTTTACAAGATTAGCAATTAGAATATTTGACCTAGAGTAAAAATGAACATTTCAGGAAGCAGGCGAACTTGGTGGCTCTGTGATTGAGGAAGCTCTGGTACGACAAGTGAATCAAATTCAATTTGGATCATAATTTGTGATTACACTGAACAAGCGCAGTCATTGTTTGTTTCTACTGTATATGGCATCATATTGGTATTACGCTGATATATCTATGCTCTCAAGAACAGAATGAATGGGCATTTCATAAGTGAACTCGACGACAGTACCCCCTTGGTTGTGGTCATCACCTCTTAAATCAGCGGTCCAGCGGGTTCAAAGTACACTACTGACGTTTATTTATGAGCAATGACTATTTGATACACTAATCTGGGTATGGCGCTTGCGTTCATTCAAGTAGTGAAATGTAGATCTATGATCAATCATTGGCTGTTCAAACCGGTAGGAGGCTCAGAAAACAGACTAACTCTGCAGAGAAAAAAACCATAAGGCCTCAACATAACTATATTAGTGCTCTGGTTCAAAATGCTGGTTATGTGTCAATTTTCATTGCAAATCTGTCGACATGTCAGTCAAAAGTCGGGATTAAGCAACGAAAGTCAGATCAACATTTCAACGGCTCAGGTATCTGAAAATGCTGGTTCCATTTAAGAAGTATATGTGTAACACGAAAAAAAGGAAACCGTCATCTAGGTTGAGCAAAGGTGCAACCATAGAAGCGATATGCTAGTAAGTTTCAGCCGTTTCAGCTGAACACTAACAGGAAAAATAAGCCGGTTGCCAAGACGCTTAAAAAAATCACCCTCAAAAATCCTCAACAATTAACGAGCTACTCTATCATCTAAATCAAATACGAAAGGGTCTCATCAAGATCGACAACGACCGACCCGCGTATTCGCAATCCGCTGGTGAGGCTCAAAATTAGGGGCGGCCGATCCTTCTACGCACCACGCAAATTCGACACCTGCATATCAACACATATTCTCACACATCACCACCCACACTCACTCACCCCGACCCCTCAGCCAAATGGTGGTCATAAATATGACCTCGAATAGATTAGGCCCACCTGCTCCTGTACTAGCGGTGAACCCTGCAAAGAGACCTATTTCGAGCTACAATAATGTTTCCAAAGCCCAGCTCAACGCCAAACTTGCACAGCGACGCAAACACTATGAAGATAAGTACCGCAGTGTGATACGTACTTTTGAAGAAAATCGCCAACAAGAGTACCTTGAAAGAAAATCTGAGCTGGAGTTAAGGTTAGAATCTATTAAGCAAGGAACAGACCCAGAGTACCTTCAAAAACTGGAGGACCTGAGCGACGAGCGTGACCTGGATCTCGTCTCGCTGAATCTTTACCGCGACACTCTGTTGCAGAGATTCGTCAAGGGCTGGGAAGAACAGCTGGAGTCAATAGACAAGCACCACAGACATGTCAAACAGACGACGTCGGACAAGCTTATACAGAACCTCGAATCGCGCATACGAAGCTATAAAGAGAAATCATTTCTGGATATTGCCGGTGATGGCTCATTAGACCTGGACAGCATAGGACTGGGCGGCGCCGCTGCCGCAGCAGCAGCAGTTGTTGCAGCGTCACCTGCCAGCATAGGAGGCAGCGGTCGGCGATCAAAGCTTCGCCAGCGGGAAAATGGCAAAAAGATAAACTATGCTCAGGGTGGCTCTGCCTCAGACAGCTCTGAGTACCCGGGTCGGACTGGTAGTGAGGCGCCTAAGGGACAAGTAACTGACGAATGGGCGTCACTAATCAGCGACGTGGACATGTCTTCCACAGATGCAGTGGCAGCTGATAACTCTTCAAGAGTATCCACTGCACGTAATGCCAGGGCCACGAAAGCGTTGACTAGTTTGCGGCCGGAGCAGATTACAGCCGATCTGGAAGCATTAAAATATGCACCTTTTCGCTAGTTGCACGATTTGTATTTATATGTGATGATGATAGACGGACCTTTGATTTAGCAGTTTTACTTTCAATTGCCTGTAGATGCTTTATTGCTAACTCTAGTCAAACGCGACTGACCATGCTGGATGCGGCTCAGAGCGGCTAAAATTAATCAATCAGTCACAAAAGGCGAACCTAATGATTTCCTCACATTTTGCACTCTTTGAATACAACAGCCCGAAGGTCTCATAGCGTGTCAAATCCATTGCGTATTGATTCGAGTGTTTGATAGCGATAAAGCAGGTGATAAACCTACTAGAGGGTAAATCTGAGTACGCACGGATTGGGCCTTTCCAACCTCCCTCCGCGCAGCCACCACTGAGACTAGTGCCCCGACGTTTCTAGTAACCGTTTACCTGCAAGAATTATAGAATAAAACCACACGAAACGGTCATGGAGACTACTAAAGTAAGTTAATTGGATCGACCGGTACGAATGCTAATGTCTTAGTACTCGAGTGGGGGGATCACTAGCCAGTACTTGGAGGAAATCCAAACGAACATTCGGGTACGGCCCATCCCATGGGAGGGCTATGTTCGAGCGAGTTTACTGAGCGCCAACGATGCATCGCTCATGAAGTCGATCGAGAAGCAGAACAGAGAAACCCGTGCGGAAATTGTGAGTAAGCAGCCTGAGGTCTACGCCGATACAATTGTCGACTTGCTTGATCGCATCACCCGGGACGACGTGATCAAGTACATTTTATCCCTCACTGGTGATTTTGCATTGGACGTCCCGGAGCTCACACAGCATTTGCTTGCCGGAGAGTCGCCTAAGATATTCAGCGTGTTGATCAAATTGCTAGATCGAAATGACGAACAGACTTATCTTCTCTCGGCTAAGGCATTGGTGGTGCTTCTTAGCTTGAAACAGGGGCCAAACGACGCCGTCTCGGTTCTGTTCTCGTTCTTGGCTACTAAACTTGCATCTTCACCAAATGTTAACTTACAAGACCTTGCAGTACAAGCGTTTGGCACGCTTCTGAGGTCTAAGGCATATCGAGCTCCGTTTTGGAACAAAAAGTCCGAGGTAGTGCCGCCATTGATCAAGATTCTGAGCAGCACCACTGGCTCGAAAGGCGCAGGAGGTCTTCAGCTTCAGTATTACACTCTTCTTGTGTTTTGGCTGATCACATTCGAAAAGACACCCGCTCTAGAAGTCGTCACCAAGTTTGAGATTGTACCTTTGCTTTTGGACATTATCAGAAACGCCGTCAAGGAAAAGATTACACGAATTTCAGTCGCCACACTAGTCAATGTCGTCAAACTGGCACCAAAGGTCAGCATACCGTCTCTTTTAGCCCAATCTGCATTGCCATTTTTCACCACTCTCACCGGCAGGAAATGGACCGACGACGAGCTTGTTGAGGATCTCAAGTTCGTGAACGACACGCTCCAGGAGGCCTTTGATTCGATGACCACGTTTGACGAGTACAAGAACGAGCTCAGTACAAAGAAGCTCCAGTGGAGTCCACCCCATAAGAGTGAGACTTTCTGGAAGGAGAATGTGCGCAAGTTCAAGGATCATGAATGGGCAGTGTTGAAGGAATTGAGTGAGTTGTTCAACTCTACTCCGGCAGCAGAGACTGTCACTCTAGCAGTCGCATGCAATGACATCAATCATATCATCAACGAGCTGCCAGAATCTATCAAGGTGTTGGAGAAGAATAACACAAAGCTCAAGATTATGGAGCTCATGAAACACTCGGATGCAGAGGTGCGGTACGAGTCGTTGAAAGCAACACAGTCCTTTATTGCCCACTCCTTTAACTAATACTTTGGGATATATTCTTTTATGCCTGTCCCACATGTTCTTAGAAATCTAATCATATATACATCTATCAGAATTAATCGTTCTTGTGCTTATAGCAAGCTCTGATACTGGTCCAACGATCGCTGCTGACCAGGCGGCTGCTGCTGTTGTGGTTTTTGGGTTTGAGGCTGACCCCAACCCTGTGGAGATAACGGCTTTGGCAACGTAGGAATAGTGGGAGTACTAGTAGTAGACTTGCCAAAGTTGAGATTGCCCAGTCCGCCAGAATTCAGGCTTGAGCCAGTTCCACTGGTGGAGCGACTATTCCAGTCAATCGATGGTTTCTGCTGGGTCGTTCGAGTCCAGTCAATCGAGGATGTCGATTGCGGAGAAACCACACCGCTCTGGGGTTTAAGTGCTGGCATGCTTGAGAATGTTTGCTCGGTCGGTTTGAGCGGTTGCAGCTTCATCGCCCCGAGAGGCGCTCGTTGAGCTTGAATTGGAGCAGCTTGTATATGCGTTGGTTCGATATTGAGACCACCGAATTTATCTGCAATCAAAGACGGCGTGGTCAGTGAAGGTGTCGAAGCGCTATTTGAGGTATTGCTGTTTCCATATATCAATGAATTAAAGTCGTCCGCTGGCGTAGAGCTACTTTGACTGGAAATTGATCTTTGCGGTACTGGCTCAGGCGTTGTATCTGAAAGTTGCTTAACGTGAGTTGTCTCAATCATGGTAACTATTGACTTGACCTGATTCATGAATGCGTGGAATTGGGATTTCGACAACTGGGTCTCTAAGCTGAGTTGCAGAAGATGAGGGACAAGCGATTTGGCCTGCACGTCCGTGTCGACGATATTAGTAATTGCGACATATACATCCAATGCCGTCATCATAATCTTTGGCTCCCGAGTTTTCATCGCACCAAGTAATGGCAATAACTTCTCAGTAATTGTATACTTGTCCAGGCCGCCATTCTCACCTGGCTTCCCAATCAGCATTCTAAAAGCCTTGAGAGCTTCGAGTTTTACAGACAAGTTCACTGTCTTACCGAAAAGACTCGAAATCTGTGGGAACACTTCAGTTTTTAGAGTCACAAAATCAAGCTTCTCCATCAAGTCACCAGTTCTGCGCAGAGCAACTGCTTGAGTCTCCGGTGGTGCGGTTTCCAAAATTTTCAGCATAATTGGCAAAATGTGATCTTTGAACTCGTTTGGATTCAATCGAGATTGCAACACGGGGAAGTGATCCAAAACAGCCGTCTGGCACCCAAATTGATCGCGAACCTTATCTAAATGAGGCAAGATTTTTTCTGAAAAGCTCAACTGGCTCATGTCCTTGCCAATCAAGATGATATTTTCAAGAACCAAATAAGTCAAGCTTTCATCTTTCCCAAGTTCTTCCACCAGACTTTGAAGAATCTTTTGTTGAAGGACAGATTTCGGGAATTGAGGCAACATTTGCTTGAGCCCCGACAAAAAAGTCTTCTTTTCAGAGCTCAATTTCGCGGGAAAGTCGTCAATGAAATTAATAGTTCTAATCAGTGGATTGTCGAAAAACTCTGACCGCTTCAATTCCTCGAGAGACATGCGCTCAATGCCAGCTCGCGAGAGAATACGCGGTAATGTGCTTTGAATATATGCAGGCAACTTTTTGTTTCTGAACGTACGCTGAATTGTACCAAACTCGCTCTTGTAAGTTGAGCTATTATTATTCGTTCTCAAGGGCGGCTGGCCTGTGTATATCGTCGTAATTAAGCAGCCAAGAGAAAACACATCATTACTAGGGTCGAGTCGTCTGTCAAGCACCAATTCAGGAGCTGAATAATCCAAATTCAGTTGAATAAATTGCGGCAGTCGTGGGTCATATTGAGGCAAGAAATACTCCTGTGAGTTTTCTCGAAAGCTTTGCAAAAATCCCAAGCCGCCAAGTTTCCAGTCTCCTTTAGCGTCAATAAATATCGAGTTGGGCTGTACGTCAAGATGTACCTGTCCCGCAGTATTATGCAAAAATAGCAGGGCCTCTGTCACCTGCAAAAGGCCCGTTTGAATCACCAGTTCGTCCAATTCCGTTTCGAGATTAGAACCGGAAGCTGAATGGTCTATTAGAGTCTTGAGGCAGGAGTTGAGCGGCTCGGCAATAAACGTCATCGAGGATCTGCCATCTTCCAACGGCTCAATTATACGCAGGAACGAAGGATGGCGAATCTTGGCCATTGCGTTGACCTCTCTTTTCAGCCGGTCGTACACATCGTTGGCTGCAGACTTGGATATACCGGACTTGACGATGAATGCTTGAAACGCCTTTTTGTCGAATACGAATACGGATACGGCGTCGTTTGATCCCTTTTTCTTTCCGGCAAACACTGACCAAGGGCCGGCGACAAACTGCGGATTTTTAGAAACGCTATAGTTTGAGGCAATGCCACTGGAGACTGCAACAAAGTTAGCCAGTGGGTCTTGTAACACATTTGTGGCCGCTACTTACGAGCTTTGAATGCTGCACTGAACATTTGGATTAAGGGCCCGAAGTTCCCGAAGTGAAGCTTGGATTACCTTCTCTCTGAGCTGCGAGCCAACACGGTCAGTGCGTCGTGCTGACGTTTGAATGCGTTCGGACTCAATCAAATGGTGGAACAGAAGTCCGAAAGAGTAGTGACGCTCAAAGCTGCAAACTGCAAACTGCACGCTGTGGGGGCGTGGTGGTGGTGGTGGCGCAACGCGCGGCAGCGGCTGTGAAATGCTATCACCGTTAAGGGGGCCGGAATACGAGTGCACCTCTCGTCCAGTCTGCAACTGCACATTTTTGACCACAAGACCCCGTCGAGTATGGCCGAAGAGATCGAGTTCTTCGAGACCAAGAAGATTGTATGCACTGGACTCAACAGCAGAGATGGTGATGCGCCCGAAGAGTACACCATTTTGTTGCAAAACGCCAATGGGCCTTGCCCACTGGTCGCTTTGGTAAACACCCTAATTCTGAGCGACCAGAAAATACAGCAGAAGGACGGCTCTGTTCTTTCGCTCGCAGGGTTCACCTCGGGCAAAGAGAGGATATCTGTAAATGGCATCCTCGAACAGCTAGGTGAACTGCTTATACAAAAGATGCAAAACGGATACGAGCATGAAGGCACTAGCTCTGGAGACGCAGAGCAGGAGGCAGGAGGCGATGTGAACGCGGACAACGCACTGGGCCTGCTTCCAAAGCTGGTGACGGGCTTGAACATCAATCTTAGATTCAATGGAACATTTGAGGACACGCCAGAAATGTCCCTGTTCCGAATTTACGATGTTGATATCGTCCACGGCTGGGTGGTCGACCCGGACGACCTCGAGTACCACATGATCAGTAAGGTCAACTCGTACGACGAGGCCCAGTCTGTAATCCTACAAGCTTCGCAGGACGATACGCTCGAAGGAGAGGAACGAATTGAATTACAAGCTAAAGCGGCGGCTGTTAAGCATTTCATGGAAACCAACGCTACCCAGCTCACAAGCTATGGGCTAGGCCAACTGCGCGCACTGCTGACCCCTGACTCGCCAGCGGTGTTCTTCAGAAACGACCATTTCGCAACACTCATTTCTCGAAACAATTGCTTGTACACTTTAGTTGCTGACCGTGGATATAAGGACGAATCTACAGTGGTTTGGCATTCGGTGAACAGTGCGTCAGGCAATGAGGATGAGTTCTACGACGGCCAGTTCCGTCAGTACGTCGCTCAAGCCCAATCTGAGCAACAACTTGTCGATGCCAATGCCAATCAAACTCCAAAGGATGAAAATGCAGACTACATTCTAGCACGAGAATTGCAAGCTGCTGCCGACTCTGAGCTCGCTCAGGAGCTTGCTCAAGAGCAGCAGCAACAGCAGAGGAATGCGGCTCCTGCGGGTCGTCGATCAAGTGCGCGAAATGGACAGCCGCAGAATCAAGATGCACAACCTCGAGGAGATCGACGACGGGCCGCCAGAAATGCTTCGGGCGACAAGAAGAAAAAATGCATCATCTCATAGACATTGACGTTGCGTGTTGTTGTTTTCTGTTTTTTTCATCGTCTATCATAAATTTGTTTGTACACTCGACTAACTAATATGCTAATTGTTTTTTTTCTCTACACTTTCCCTCAACCGGTTTCTCAGCAGCATCATAAATATTCATCAAATCAAAAGCATTAACAAAGAAATAAATTATGCACGTCGCCGTTTAACACCTGCGCGAGAGTTCATGTTCGCTGGCTGCGTGGAATCTGGCAACGGATGGAGAATTGATGGCTCGTATGGCAACGTCGATGTACCATCGACCACATGTACCCCCTCATTTGGCATTGTAGTAGTAGGGGCCGTAATGGTGATAGATTCAGGATCCATAATTGTTGTCGCAGGAATATTAGACGGTGAGGCCTCATCAAATGTCAAATTTGGATCGATAAATGCGTCCCATGAATCGTACCCATCATTGACATTATAATCAGGCTCATTCTGATGAATAAGCTGTTCAAGCTGGTGGATTGATACTCCCTGGTTGTTGATGTGCTTACTTATCTCGTTCAGTTGATCGGTAGTACCGTTGATTGGCATTTTAAGTTCAGGAAATAGGTCACTGGGGCTGCTAACAATCTGCTGCTGTCCAACTGGGGCATCCGTTGTAACCGGCGGAACCACGTCTTGAACGGAAACGGGCGTCACTGAATTGGTGGCAGACTTAGCAGGGCTATCAGCCAATGACGGCGGAGATACAACAATAGGCTTGGGCTGGCCATCATTGACCTGTGAGTTGTTCCTCAACTGCTGATATGTAGCGCCTGGGCTTCGAACCAGTGCCAAATTATTTGAACCATCAGTACTAGAAATAGACTCTATTCGACGCTGCTTTCGAGTAGGCGAAGAAGGGTCGACGTTTGTAAAGTAGCTGTTACCGTTGGATAGCGGGTCGACGTTGTCACCAACCATTTCCGAAACCTGGCCATTGGAGGTCAGCAATTTTTGACCACTGACTCGTCCCGTATTCAGTAAATCAGACAGCAGTTTCGAGTTTCCACCGTATAACGTAGCTAAAAACCTCATAATCCGATCCAACGCTTCGGCATGTTTTACGTGCCGCTCCCTAGATTCCATGTTCTCTCTCCACAATATGTCGTTAGTTTTCTGGACTCTTTGGAGCTCCTCTGTCAGGAGATTCTGATTATTCCGAATTTGTGAAAGCTCCTGTAGTACTCGATGCATATCTAATCCCTCGGCCTCGTCGTCACTTCCGCCTTTGCTATGCTTGTTTCTAACAATATTGTCTAGTAAGTCGGGACGGCCACGGATGAAGTCCGGCGACTTGAACTGCCACAGTTCATCACCACTCTGCTGCATCGTGCCGGACGTTACATCCTGGACTTTGTGCCAGCCATACATATTCAGTTGTCTTACGAACGAGGCAAAGTTGGAGTGCTTGAAGTATCGCGGCAAAACAGCCCGTTCAAACTGCTCTCTTCCTATCACTTGGAAGGCGTCACCGTTCTCATTCCACCGTATATGCTCTTGATTCGTAGAATCATTTACCATGCTCCATAATTTCGTTACAAACGCCGGCCTCGTTTTCGTTGTATTGTTGGTTCGGCGTGACTTTGTGCGTTTGTGGGTTAATAGATTCGACGCATCATCAAGCTTGACGACAGCGTGCTCAGACATGTTCTCTTTCTGTGAAAATGGGTATCCGTTCGCAAGCTGGTATTTGGTTGTTAAGGCCCGCAGGTATTCAAGAGATATCTGTGATATATTTTCGTTCTGATGAAAATGAAGATGCCAGAGACAAAAAAGTGATGCGCTTAAGCTAGATCCGAGTAGAAATGGTTCAGACAGCACCGCGGCTTTGCTATTGGGTCGTTAATTGAAGAACAACTGAAAACGACAGTTATGCTCTCAATATTCGGCAAGTTGTTAGGAAGCTGGAAAGTTGATAGGATTGGCCTTGGTTAGATTTCTCTGGCAGTAGAGATTCATATAAAGTGCATTGTAGCATGAGCCTCTTGCCCGTGCGCGCCACACCTCCCATCGCTGCGGCGTGGGCATGTCTGCGATTGAGGCAAAGCAACGTTGCGGAAGAGCCCGCGCAGGGTAACCTCCGTGAGGCTGGTTATGGTCTGTGCACTGTACAGCTGGAGTATGAGATCTACTTTATTTGAGAAGCTTTCAAGTTGCGATTGCTTCGACCTATCAGATTTTTCTTTTCCAATTCAAAATTGGATATTTATTCGAGGTCGTCATTGGGCTCAGAAGTATTTCGCACCCAAATGTACAAATTGTGGTGCTAGATACCGATAAGGCCAACCGGTCAATTGCCGATAGTAATCTAGTTTAAAAGTCGAGGGTTTGCCGAAAAATATCAGCCTATACGCGGGTCTCTCGCATTTTTGTTGCTTTCTGGAGTTCACAGAGTCAGAGGCTATTCCTTGGCGCAGCTGAGAACGGCATCCGGAACCGGGAGTCGTAAAAATGCATCATAGCGCATGCGAAATGGGTGGGTTAATGCAGGGTGTATAAATGATGCTATAGTCAGATCAGCCATAGCGATCCCATCTTCCTTCCGGTTGTAGCACGGTCCGTACGCTTGCTCATTGCTTACCGGTAGTCCATCTGTTGTCTATAAGATCAGGGTCTAGCCACACCACTCCCGAAAGTGACAGCCTAGCACGAATTGGCTACGCTCTGAGCTACAAAATTGCTTGAGGAAACAATGGCGCAACCCATATTGCTGATACCTCGAAGACCTATCAAGCGACATGACTGATTTGGGTTCAAAGTAGTTAACCGTTTAGGCAAACACACATGAAAAATAAGGGGTTCCCTATGAGATTAAATGCATGAGGTATAATCCAAGATCTTAGGCTCATCCGAACTTTCAGCCGCATAGTCTGCGGCGCCTGAATGTGACAAACCATTTATGTTTAAGTGTACTTGGTGTAGCCAATAACTTCACAGCTTGAAGATATTTACAGCTGGATCTATTATTATTATCCACATTCACGTATGATAAGCTATTAATCGAGACACAACACTACTATATAGTTGTCCTAGCGACGGCGCCCGCAACCCACTCGGCAGCTGCAATATTTTTCACCCAACGTGAAAAATTCTTCCTCTTCTTCCTCCTATTCACAAAAACTTCAAACTCATTCATTACATATACAAACAAAATGGCAAAACTGTAAGCAAACTCTTAGAGATTGCTCAAATCAGGAATGTTCATAGCTGATGCTTGTCATCAGCCCTTCCTCCTCATTTATGAGGGTATTGAGACTTGGTAATGGCCATCGCGCCATTTGTCTTCAAAGCCATTGATGCGCTTGCTATAAGGTCGATCACCGGGAGAAATCTCGTGAAAAGTATCATCTTAAGCGCTTACATCTCTCGTTCAGTCGGGGTATTGCTGCGTTGAGAAAGCTATTTCTCTCATGCGGTCAAAAAGATCGTAAGGGTTCGCAAATGGAGCTCTTGGCTTGAGTGTCGTCGCCACGACATTCCAGGCACTAACCAGATTCTAGCACCGTTCCATCGCACGATCAAGTGTTCCCACCAGAGTCTCTTCAGAAGAAGCAAAAGACTCAAGCTGCAAATGCTGCCAAAACAGCTGAGCAAAAGGCTGCTTCCAAAAAGGTACGTGTCGGAACAAGCAAACGAACAATGCTCTAGGTGATGAAAACCAAACCAATTTCCTCGACTAGCTACGGCGATGTTGTCGAACTGTTAACCATCTTTCGGGGCTGATCAGGAGCATTGTTTTGCGAATTTTTCTTTCATTCATAGCTAACAATCAACTTAGGAGCAACAGGAAAAGCGAAAAATCATTTTCGACAGGGCTGCCAAGTATCACCAGGAGTACGTCGCCGCAGAGAGGGATACCATCGCTGCCACGCGAGAGCAGAAGCAGCAGGGTACCGGCTTCTACGTCGAGGCTGAACCACGTCTTATTTTCGTCGTTCGAGTCAAGGGTGTCAACAAGATTGCACCAAAGCCACGAAAAGTTTTGCAACTTTTGCGATTGCACCAGATCAACAACGGTGTCTTCATCCGTGTGACCAAGGCCACCGCTGAGATGCTTCGAATTGTCGAGCCATACGTTGCCTATGGTTACCCAAACCGGTCATTGGTCCGAAAGCTTGTTTACAAGCGAGGATACGGTAAGGTGAACAAGCAGCGAATTGCTCTTAGCGACAATGCGATCATCGAGGCCAACCTTGGTCAGTTTGGTATCATCTGCGTTGAGGACTTGATTCACGAGATTGTCACTGTTGGCCCCCATTTTAAGCAGGCTTCCAACTTTCTTTGGCCATTCAAGCTTTCCAACCCAAGTGGCGGTTGGGGCGTAGACCGAAAGTTCAAGCACTTCATTGAGGGCGGTTCAACTGGCAACCGAGAAGCATTCATCAATGCTCTTGTTTTGCGAATGCTTTAAATAAATAAATTAGACAGATTATAATGTTTATAGGGCTAACAATTCATTCCGTGGTTTCTGGTTTTGCAAATAAGTCAAACTTTGGATCCTTGCCTATAGGATAGCGCTTTTTCTGTCCGCACTCGGTACAGTCTATTACAAGCACATCACAGTGCGGCTTCTTCTCCTTCGATTCGTTGACCACTCGAGAAACACTGGTCACGTTCTCAGCTAGCATCGAAGAGCACTTTTTGCAAATGGATCGTTTGATATGAGATGGCAGCCTTAGCACGTTCTTTCTCGCTACCTGTTTCACGGTCTGAGCATATACACGCGCTAGAACTGGATTGGACTCGGCATTTAGTTTCGCAGCATTGTACAAAAATGAAACTCTCGCATGGTGATCTCGTTGTGGTGCCTGTTTCTTGCCTTTACCCTTGACTTTGGCCTTGGCCATCGCCATTCACTGACGAGAGAAAAATCTGTGTGTGGATGGAGGTTGGGAGTAGCGGTGCGAAGCTTCGAAATCTACCTACCCAGTTCCCGCTTACACAACGCCACCACTACAACGAGGGCGCTGGATACACTTTCAAACGCGACTGAAACGATACAAACAATACAAGCATGAGTGGATACGATCGAGCGTTATCGGTTTTCAGGTATGTCTAGTTTCTCTGATAGGCTGGGGTTCAATTGTCCCGAATTGATGTGGCATGTGGGCGGCACCTCTACGCTCAAGTTGAAAGTCCGATCATTCACTAATTCAATAATAGTCCCGACGGACACGTCTTCCAGGTAGAATATGCACTAGAGGCTGTTAAGCGTGGTACTTGTGCTGTCGGTGTTAAGGGAAAGGAAGTTGTCGTGTTGGGCTGTGAGAAGCGAAGTGCTCTCAAGCTTCAGGACACACGTATCACTCCAAGCAAGATTTGCACCATTGATGACCACGTTACACTTGCATTCGCTGGTCTCAACGCCGATGCACGAGTTCTAGTCGACAAGGCTCGAATTGAGGCGCAATCCCACAGGCTTAACATGGCGGATCCGGTATCGATCGAGTACATTACGAGACATATTGCACAGATCCAGCAGCGATACACACAGTCCGGTGGTGTGCGGCCATTCGGTATCTCTACAATGGTAATTGGCTTTGATCCAAACGACAATGTTCCAAAGCTTTTCCAGACCGAGCCGTCGGGCATTTTTTCTGCATGGAAGGCGAACGCCATTGGTCGATCGAGCAAGACGGTGCGAGAATTGCTGGAGAAGAACTACGTGCCAGACATGGATCGAGAAGCTACCATCAAGCTTGCCATCAAGAGTCTTCTAGAGGTTGTCCAGACTGGTGCTCGAAATATCGAAATTGTCATTATGAGTCCAGGTCAGAAGAAGGAAGAGCTGGACTCTGAGACTCTAGCTCAATATGTAAAAGAGATTGAAGAGGAGAAGGCCGCTGCCGAGGCTGCAAAGAAGAATCAGAGACCTCGAACAGCTCAAGCTTAGAAATTTGTATTCCTGTATTTAATTTGCTCTATTTTTCACTAGTTGAACTTCCCTATATGGCAGGGCTTCTCTGTGTGCACGTCGTCCCAACCTCACTCACACCTCCAACTTTTTAAATTACGCGTCGAACATTTCAACCACCACTGCAACCACCTACATCTCCTAAATGGCGAACGAAACAGGTCAACAACCGCAACAACCGCCAGTACAAGGTGCTGCAGGAAATGCAGCAGCTGGTCAAACTCCTCAACAGGCGGCACAACAGCAACAGCAGAGGCCTGCAAACAAAATTCCTCTCGCAGACCTGAACCGGATCGTCCTGGAGTATCTCAACAAGAAAGGTTATAACAAAACAGAAGCAACGCTCCGTATCGAGAGCTCGCGTTCATCAGTCCCCCCGACACTCACCAATGGCACGAATGGTCAACACAACAATATTGCGAATCGGCCCATAGCCTGGCAGTCGCTGCCGGGTCGACAGCTGAACAACGATCCAAAGCTCTACGACCGCGCATACTCATTACTAAGAGAATGGGTGGAAAATTCTCTAGACTTGTATCAACCTGAGCTGCGTAGAATGTGCTTCCCGATATTCGTACACATGTTTTTGGATCTAGTCGCAAAGAACGAACCGACATTAGCGAAGCAGTACTTTGAGGAATACTCACCGGATCACGACGTGCTGCATGGCCAAGATATCGAGAAATTGTCGGGGATATCTTTGTCGAGTCACCTGGAGGAGAACGACTTGGCCAAGGCATTCAGAAGAACAAAGTACCAACTCAGAGTCTCTCAAACATCGTTTGATCTGCTGCTATACTTTCTTCAAGAGATTGAATCAAGTGGGGGTTCGATTGCTATCCGAATTCTCAATCAGTACGTTGACTTCAAAGTTACAAGTGCTCGACCTAGCAGATACGACTCTGAATACTCTATAGATCCAAACGAGGGATTGCCGGGTTTTGCAGGAGGAGATCAAATTGAAAAGTTCAATTCGCAACCGGTCAAACTCGGTGCCATGCAGGTAGACACCGATTTTGATAAAGAGGTGACTGCAGCATTAGAGCAGCAAGATGAGCAAAATAAGGATAACAAGGATGGGCCGACTATGATGGAGCAGTATAATCAAATCAAGCAGGAAAACGCCAGCGATGACGGTCCCACAAGAGAAACACTTCCACTCCCACAATACAAATCGGTCGATGTGCAAATGGCGATCCGAAATGTTGCCGAAACGAAAAACAGGATCAAGATTGGTGTCACTGGAGCATCATTACCAAGTGTTTGCATGTACACATTCCACAATACACACGACGGGCTCAACTGCCTCAGTTTTTCTGACGACTCTGAGCTTGTTGCTGGAGGTTTCTCTGATAGTTTTGTCAAAATCTGGAGTCTCAAGGGTGACAAGTTGAGCAGTGCATTGAAGAACGACGAGCCCTCGTCGTCTAAGCGACTTGTGGGACATGCTGGTAGTGTGTTTGGTACATCATTCAGCCCAGATAACCGTTATTTATTGAGTTGTTCAGAAGACAAGACTGTCAGACTGTGGTCCATGGACACTTACACAGCACTTGTATCTTACAAGGGCCATAACCACCCGGTGTGGGACGTTGCATTTGGCCCGTACGGACACTACTTTGCGACGGCGTCCCATGACCAGACCGCGAGGTTGTGGAGTTGCGACCACATTTATCCTTTGAGGATATTTGCGGGCCATGTGAGTGACGTTGATACTGTGACGTTCCATCCTAATGGCACATATGTGATTACGGGTTCCAGCGACAAGACGTGTCGAATGTGGGATATCAATAAGGGCAACTCTGTCCGAGTGTTCCATGGCCACACCCAAGCTGTGACTGCGACTGCAGTGTCGCCAGACGGCCGGTGGCTGGCTAGTGCATGCGACGATGGCCAGATTATTGTGTGGGATATCGGGTCTGCTCGACGGCTCAAGATCATGAGGGGCCATGGGCGAACGACCATATACTCGCTAGCGTTCTCGCGCGACGGGTCGGTGCTTGTTTCTGCAGGTGCAGACAACTCTGTTCGAGTGTGGGATATCAAGAAAGGAACATCCGATTCAGTGTCCCAGCCCGAGCCGTTCTCTACAGGCGGCGACGCTGCCAATGGCGCCTCCGCCTCCGCTGGAGCCAACGGCTCGGCCTCTGCAAATGGTACAAATGCCGCGGCAGATGCCAAGGGTAACGACGCCGAGAAGAGGAAGAAGGAGATTGTTGCTACGCATGACCATATGGCTGCGTTCTTCACGAAAAAGACGCCTGTCTATAAAGTACATTTCACCCAGCGGAATCTGTGCCTGGCTGGGGGTGCTTTCACGGGCTAAAAACTAACGAAATTTTTTGAATAAAATTTACCAGATGGTGTGTGTGAATATACTTGAAAAATAAATTATTCTTTATGAAGTAATGTATACTTGTTTTGTATTATTCAGTGTGTAGTTCTGGAAACGTCACCAATGCGCCTATACTGTTTGCATGGTCTTCCCACCTCCTTGCTTGGTCCATATCCCCTTCTTTTATGTAATACTTGATCAACGGCTCATAAGTATTGCTTCTTACAGGAAACAAGAGACGATGCTTCTCGAAAGTTTGCACCGCCTCGATTGCGCGGTCAATGTTGGCCGGATAAGCTAATGATTCGCCTCCAAGGGTCTTTATATCCGCGGCATGGTGGAAAGTCAACAGTAGCGGGGTATGTGGCATATATTCCGGTTGTTTGTAAAACCTGACCTCTTTCAATGCACGGTCGAACAAGTCGTGGGCCAAATTGATTGATGTTTTTGTCTGGAACCTCTTGCACATGTGTCGTACAAATACATCGACTATTCTGAGCGATGGACGGTCGTACTTGCCTTTGAGTTTCGATGCGTATTCAATGTAGTTCTCAAAGAGCATGCGCAGTGTTGATAAAGAGTCCACACTGTTGAGCACAGAGCTGTATAGTACAGTCAAGCTTGGCTCGGCAGTACGTACGCTCTGGGCATTGTGTGGCTTGATATCTTCTTGTGATAACTTAAGACTTGAAGGAAGCTCGACATCGTCTAGTGTAACACGTCGCGATTCCATATATTGAGTAATGCCAAGAGGTTCGAGTACACTCGAGTATGCAGGGTACATGATGCAGAAATAGTGCATCAGCACAACAGGGTCATATCGGTCGTTTAAAACACTCAGGAGCTGAGTGCATGCTTTTCCATCCAACAGCTGGCGATTTTCCTTCATTATTTCAATGCACTCAAAGCATTTTTCAGGCATTGCAGCTTCCCGAAACCCAGTCATGAGGACTTGAAGTAGTGATCTGCTGGGCTTTTTGATATTGTTGGCGATCAGAAACTCTCGTACTGACGCAGCGCCAGAGAACTGGCCAAGCTTGATGTCTTCGTACAATGGCAAATTCCACTCATTGGCTTGTCCCGTTTTTGGCCACACATTTTCCAGCAACCATTTTGCACGCGCACTATCCTGTCGCTTGATCAGCTGCTGGATCATATATCGGTACATTGTTGGCGTGAATGTTAGCTCTGCTTCCGGATTAAGCTGTTGACGTGCTCTATCAGTCTGACAAAGAAGTTCCCGTGCTTCGTTAGAGCTTTGGAACAAGTTCTTCAAAAAGCCCTCCATGGATGTTAGTTTCATACCAATGCCCTTCCCGAGTAAGGTCTTGTACATTTCAATATGAACAGACTCCGGCAAAAATTTTAGCTTGTGAGCAACGGCGGTTGTTAAATAAATATTAGATCCTGGAATGTGAAGTGATTGCAGTAAACGGACCGCATCAAAGGATCTGTTTGTGTCCAGGTACTGGCAAAGTAGTACATTGATTGCGTTACTCAGAGCGTGCGACCGATGTACAGCATACTCTTGAGAATCAAATCTTTCGTCCAACTTCAAAACAAGCTGCAAGGCTTCATTTATCATCCCAGCGTTGCAGAGCTCAAGAACGAGCGTTGGAGCCACCTCAACCAAAATAGGATGATCCTCGATTTCAGCCAAGTAGTCCATAAATACAGCTTCATCCCTTAGGTTTTTCAAAAGCACATCGACAATGGGCCTTGCAGACAAGCTTTGTTCAACTGAACTAAATTCCAACTGCTCTTTCAACGGAAGTTTGCGACTTTTCAGCCTTTTCACTGCGTTTCGCCAAGCTTGCAACGCCTCTTGCGTCGCCTCATTTGTAATATATCTCTTGACTTCCTCAAAGGAATTTTCCGTGCTCGGTAAGAACTGAAGTAGTCTCACGACAAGCATCTGGTTCCTAGGAACTGTTCCATCTGCCGAACGGTAAAACTGATGCCATATCTGCTTCGCCGCAACAGTTTGCGGCAGCGGTTCTTTCTGTTCACGCTTAGGTGATGAGGATACAGTCGCTTGACCGTACCTGGGGCCTCTATGCCTCGCAGACGACAAACTGCTTATACTCCGCTGCCATACTAGGCGCCAAGATCCGCTGGCCATATCATAACAATGTGGTCAAACGTGAAAGTTGGGGGTGTGATGGATATTTTGTCACTACAGCCGCATCTCAAGTTTTTCATTTTCGCGTGTGCGCTCTCTAGCTTATGACATCTAATATGCGCGTATTAAGAAATCAGTGCAAAAGAATGAGGGTCGTTAAATCATTATAAAAATGTACATATGCGTCTAGTTAGGAAAGCTAATAAAAAATAAAAAGGGGGTTTAGCAGCAGTCAGTGTTTGGAAGCGCCTCCTGCTCGGCTGTAAATGCAATATTGTCAGATCCAAAGATGAAGAACCCCAAGAATGCGCCAATAAGAACGCAGAAGAATATATAACCGTTGAAGGACATAAGTAGAAGCATCACGATATAAGCACCTCCGATCTGAACCATATAAAATAGTGCACGGATCGCTTGCTGGAAGACAGTGGGCTTGAATGTAGGACGGTGTGCAGGCAAGTTGAGTCCCGTCACCGCGGTGAAAATGTCAAACCTGCTTCCATATTTGGTGATATCTACCTGTGCACTATCGGATTTGCTTGTAGAGTCTCCGTCAGACATCTTGGCTGGTTCGGTCCGTGACTTGACCACTTCCCGCCATGTTGAGAGTATCAGGTGGTCGTACTCTCGGCCGGCCCGACGCACAAACTCGAGAGCCACGACAAGAAGAATTATGCCGATGCACGAGCCGGCAAACATGCCTCTCGATGTGATTTGCCACGATTCTGCCAGGAAACATGAGTCAACAGTATTCCAGTTCCACAGCATCTGCATCGACGGTTAGTTCTTCCATTGCCTTGCCCCAATTGCAACTTACATTCATCTGGCACGCCGGCATCGCGCTGGTGCTGCCGCCGCCCATGTCCATTCTTGGAGCGAGATCCATGCTAGCCCTTAGTCTTTAGAAAAGTAGCCACGGTTGTACGGAGTTGAAACGAAATTTGGTCAAGATTTGGACATGAGCAGATAAATCGGAAGCGTTAAGTACTTGCCGGCACTCAATTTGCTCATCCGCGCACTTTTGAGCAGCGCCCGGCTGAACCTTCTCATTTATTTTGCGCAGCGCGCGGCTGTGCCAAAAACTAGCGCTTGAGCATTTTAAGAATATCTCAGGCACCTAGAGAAGCTGAATTATAGAATAAAATTTCTAAAGTCTAACCTACAATGCGGTCTGAGGGCTCTCGCCAGGGAATACCGAGCTGCTTGAATATCTTCTTCTCGTCGTGGCCCTCAATGAGCAGATCAGAGTTCTCATAGTCGTAGTTCTTCTCATGGCCAGATTTGGGCTGTCGATAGAGACCGTGCTGGTTGAGGTGCATGCCGGATCTCTGTGCCAGCATCCTGATAGATCGATTGAACAGGTCGTTGCCAGTGTAGTATATGAGCGATGCTCCAAGCTCGGCCCACGGAACAACTAAAATGTCCATGCGTCGCCAAGTAGGATCGTCTTTGAGTTGGGTGGCCCCTAGCCATCTAG
Source organism: Blastobotrys petasosporus (assembly GCA_030580095.1). Taxonomy (NCBI): domain Eukaryota; kingdom Fungi; phylum Ascomycota; class Dipodascomycetes; order Dipodascales; family Trichomonascaceae; genus Blastobotrys; species Blastobotrys petasosporus. The sequence continues at coordinate 58,032 of JAKTSG010000049.1, read as the reverse complement.
AGGTGGTAGTCCCCTTAGCTGAGAGTTGGCACTTGACATAGCCTACTTCGCGAAGTTTATCAACAAGCTGTACTTCGAGGTCGAGTAGCTCCTCCAGCTTGGCATGCTCTTTGGTCATAATGAAATCAATGTCATTTGACGTTTTTTCACCACGGCGATAAGAGCCCATCTGGTACAAGATAATGCTGCTATTGAGGTCCTTAGCCACGTGTTTGACATACTCGCCATGTGCCGACACGACATCTCTTGGAATTGGGGTATTGAAATCGTCGTAATGTTCCAATCCAATCTTTTGAGACTCATTCAAGTCATCCCTTGCTTTAATGTCTTCTAGGGACCTTGCACCCTGGCGGTACCATTCTCGAGCGGTCTTACTACCAACTCCGTATATGTTCTGGAATTGCCTCATTGTGTCTGCCGAGGGGTCTTTCTTCGCCAACTCTAGCTTCTGCATGCTGCCGGTTTTGGAAATTTCTTCAATCTTCATAGCCAAACCTTCGCCAATGCCCGTCAGCTTCTGTGCCTCAGAGGCTGTTCTAATCGGTTTACTTTGCTTCTCCAACGTTGCAATTGCTTTGCGGTATGCCAGAGCACGATATTGTTCACCAGTAGCAGAATAATGCTCTTGCATCATGTGGAAGAGATCAATGATGTATTGATTCGGATTGTTCTTGACATCACTTTTACGACTGTCAAGGTAGCCTGCCCAGTTGCCCTTTAGCTTCTTGGACTGCGTCTTTCCTTCGTCGTCACTCTCTGAATCTTCTTCCCCTCCAGACAACAGCTCTGATGCGTGGTTACTCAGTTTATTGATTTGAATAGCTCGTTCCAAGCCGCTCATGGGGTTGTTAGCTCCATTGCCTTCGTTGCCAGGAGACCTCTCTTCTTCTGATTTTTGCGGTTTATCTCCAACGCCGCCATGTTTAGGACTCTTCTGTGAGATTTCTTCATCCGGTTTCTTACGGTTTTCAGACTTTTCGTTCAAGTCATTATCCGTTTCACGCTCCTCGTCGTTTTTAAGCTGTTCATCCTGCTTGCTGTTCTCCACTCCTTCACCCCCAGAATTGCCATTCTCTACGTCTGGAGGTTCATAATCAAGTGTATCTACCACTTTGTTCTTTTCTATACATGCAGCAGGCCACTCGTCGTTCACAATCTTTATGTCGTCAGTTGGCAAATCGCCAATCTTTTCAATGGCCTGTCGCGAGCTGTAATTTGATGGTACCAAAATATGTGTTGTCCTACTGGTCACCGTGTTACTGACCGCGGCACCATTGTCCCTGAAAGCCTTGGTTCTATGCTTCACTGAACCCGACTTGGCACGGCTGAGAGGCACGAAAACTAGGGACCTTGCAGTTAGCACAGCAATGGCGATGCCTTATCGATAAGACACAATAGGAAACCTTACCCAAGTGCAGTCCATCAAGCACTTTCTCAGTCTTGACATGCTTTCGATTCGCGTTATCCATAGCAGCTGTTCGTTTTGTCATTTTATTTAGTTGTGGAGAGAAGAGTTCGGAATCAGTTCTGCCCAGTCCCTTATAAACCGCAAGTTCGGAACTCCCAGTGCTGCAATCTTGTCAAATGTCTTACGGTTAGCAACTACCACGCCGCGGTCTGCCTCGATCAAAGACAGCAAATCCGTGTTGCTGTCGCCAAAGTAGGCAATTTTTTGATTATGTTGGTGTAGTTGCTTGACAATATCGAGCTTGTCGACCGCAGTGTGAATGCCGCCGCTATTAGTGCGGACTTCATTAGCAAAGACTTCAATACCGTAGTCCTTGCCGAAGCCATGGTCTGCGAGCACTTGGCAGATCAGTGCAGCACTCCAATTGACGCTGACAATTGCTACCGGTAATCGCCGCGCTCTCATTCGGTCTAACAGTTTCCACCATCCGCTACGAATAGGTACTTGCGTCGATTGGCTTGTAAGGGCGCTCTCTGGCACGCCTTCAAATAGCCCCGATTCAACTACTCTTCGAAAGCTTGCCTTCTCAATTGCATCCAATCCCGCTAAAAACTTGCGCTCTTGTTCGATGGTTGTCCTTGTATTACTTGTTTCGCTGCCGACATACCGCTTGTAATCGGCCATGTACGCATCAACAAAGTACTGCCATTTAGGCTCAAACGACGGTTTTAGCTTGTAGGCTGCATCTGCGACGAGTGCCATTGTGTCCCTGCTGGTGACCGTCTCGTCCCAGTCGGCCACAAGCATGTCCATCTCATCGATCCAGCTCATCGCGTTCTGATCGGTGTGAATTTTCGACCTCATCTGATCTCACGCGTGTCTGCCCGTGCCGAGCTTCGTTGAGCTTGAGCGCGCATCCATCTGCGCGCGTTAACGGTTGAGCCGTACACGCAAAGGTTTCAAAAGTGGGGGAAGCGGCGGCTCAAGCTGCTACTCGAACATGACAGGATTTTTCTCCGCATCTGATATCCAACCAGCAGAGCTATAAGAGCACAGGGCCCGCTTCTTTTCTCTTCTTGCCTCTAGCTATATCTCTTTAGTGATGAGTCTCTGGAAGCAGATAGTCGACAATCATTCGCCATTCTGGATAGAGTTTGGCGGAATGCAACTGGTCCAGATCTTCGCGTTTTGGTTACCATGCACAGTCTATCTCACTCTCCACAAAATCGCTCCAAGGTTTTCACAGCGCCACAAGATCCAGCCAGCCGAAAAGCAGCCTACAACAGATGATGTGCGCCATTGTCTTAAAGTCGTGGTCCGGAATCAGCTATTTACAAGCTTTTTGCAAGTTCTCACGCTTCTGCTAAACGAATATAGGGGTAAGTGGCCGCACAGGATAACAGCAGATCTTCCTTCAGTTACCGAGGTGCTGAGAGATATGATTGTTTGTTCGCTATTGAGAGAAGTGCTGTTCTACTATGCTCACCGGACATTTCATAGCAGGAAGTTCTACTCAAGGTTTCATAAGCAGCACCACAGATTTACTGCTCCTGTCGCTCTTGCGGCTCAATACGCTCACCCGGTGGAACACCTTTTTGCCAATGTGCTTCCAATAACTATCCCACCACAGCTATTACATTCTCATATTGTTACAGTCTGGTGCTTCGTTGCGTTTCAGCTTGTTGAAACTTCAACCGTGCACTCAGGCTACGATTTCTTCGCTGGGGCAGCTCGGAAGCATGATCTGCATCACGAGAAATTTATGCTCAATTTCGGATCAATTGGTTTGATGGATTGGTTCCATGGCACTAACCGCCTGGCAGCGGAGAAAAATGTCAAGGTTAAGAAGCAGGAGTGACGGGGGCGTCTTGCTAATATTGGGGCCTAGCTAGGAACATGTATTTTTAGTGTAGTATCAAGTACTAACCGCGATTTTTTTACGATCTGAGAGTAATAGTTATAACATCTAGGTTCTGGAAGCTTTGGGGGATCTGCAGTATACTGCTCTGAAGAGGTATAGAATGTGCCCAGATCCAACTCAGAATATATTTACGGTTGGATCAATCTTGATCATGTGCCTTTGCGACTGTTATTATTCTGATTTCAAAAAAAAGACGTGGGGAAGTATTGTTTTCCTCAATAGCGGTTCGGTTTCCATAGTTCAGCATATCTCTCAGACGCAATTCCGTGTTCTGGCCGCTCGGGTCAGTCTACTTGGATCAATTGATTTATATATGCTAGCTATTATATTATCTTGTTTCGGGATAGTCAAGACATCGTGACGGTACTGAATGTGCTAGGCTTTGGTCACGGAGAGATGGCCCAAGGTGTTATACCCAAGAGAGCAGACATCAACCAAGCTGTTATCTTGTGTCATGAGCCTTTTAATGGGAACCATGACTTCCAAGCTTTCCAAGTGCAATGGCTCGTGAGGATTGAGGTATGAGTGTACCTATCACAATTCGGAGAAGCCGAGGAAATCATCCATATACTCATAGCAGTATTGACAGAATAGACTGGGGACGACGTTACTAACAGTTTTTCTAAACTACCGGTAGTTTTTGAGCCGGGAGCCACAATTAGTCGTAGTACCGTTGGATTGTTTGCCGGGTGAGATGCAGAGATAAGCAGACGCCACATATACTAGCAGGGAAGGTATCATTAAAAGTTATGTAGATTGTGGAATAAGAGATAAATTGCAGTGGTCTTTTTTCCATGCCACTTTATTCCAAGCAGCACATGCTCGAAGCTTAGCCCTTCGCGCGTTTCAACCCAAGAATCTGATTATTTTCACCATCGCATGTCACAGAAGTTGTGAACACGCCATAAATTAATCTACTCGTTTCAATGCCTATCCAATACCTGTGTCTTCCATACGAATGTGGCCCAGCGCGAAGCTCATGCATTCGATAGCGGCGAAAAGCAGTGGCACACCGTACCACATGTATACACAATTCCTATACGGCGACTGAGAAAGTCAATAGTCCTGATTATCACCGAACTTATATGCAGACGGAAAATCGCGATTGTACGGAAAGGATATTCTGCATACTGGTGTCCAGGAAGGAGGGGTTATTGAGTTCTGATGCACCAAGTACCAGCTTGGAATTCAGCCACCTGAGTTTATTAAATTGAGTACATAGATTAATTGAGAGTAACTATAAGTACATTGCTAGTGTCAATCAGCCTTTATATAGTGATGATCCAGCCATGTCCGCGACCCCGTCAGTGGGGAGCTTGCATACACGTTATAACCCAATTTGATGCACTTGACGACGAGCTTTCTTGACCTTGAGACTTGAAACTCATAATAAACATAATTGACCATAAAGCAATGTGTTTTGCTGACAATTATAATTTGATTTGCCTCAGATGCTGCCCAAGCTCCAGCCCCTCATAGCAACATCCTTAGAAAAGATATCGATCTAGCAGCTAGCTAGAACTGTGCTTAAACGGCTCAATTAATTTCCCAATTGCTATTAACGTCGAATTTAGACCCAAATTCCATTTATATTAGTAAAATATACTTCGCCGATATCGGGCCGATTTCGGCGGCCAATTCTCCCAACACTACATCGTTCAAGAAAGAGATGCCGCAAGAAAATGGCTGATCGGGCCTTGGTCCGATTGGTTAACACAAGCAAAATTCGCTAAGTGCGGGCCCCGGCAACGGGGAGCGCAGTTCGCTATAGCTCAGTTGGCCAGAGCATTCGGCTTTTAAGCAATTGAAAGTTGACCGAAGGGTCCAGGGTTCGAGCCCCTGTAGCGAAGCTTCTCTTTTTGCTCTCTCAGTTTCTCGTATTTAAAATGGAGTATCTGATTGAGTAATATTTTTTTAAATCTTTTTCCTATGTGATACTGGATGAGAGAACGATATGTGTACTTCTGCCCAAGCCTCACGCCACAGCTGGGCCATGAACAACTTCATATAGCCGATAGCCATAACCTCGTATTATTGAATTTTAAGGGTAATGGCTGGTCCAAGGAAATGATGCTAATCGAGTTCACTCCAGAGGAGCCTCACAGATTTCGTTGTGTTAAGAACCGTAGAAATTGACTCGTAGGATGACAGCGAGAACTTGTCGAATGCTTTAACGATTATGATATGTAACAGCGGAGAAAATCATCACCAATATCTAGATAGGGACATGTTTCCATATTGCAAACCGTTTGAATTCTCTATTCAATAACCAGGATGTTACATGTATGTGCGGCTTGTTGAAATGAGACACAATTAACTCCCTGAATGGCACGATCGAGACCATCATCACTTTACTGAGTAGACGTGAGCCAAACTAACATCTAGCAAAATATGATAATCAACTTGAAATATGTATCTCATGGTGATATTTAACGCCTCTATTTCACAACACCGGAATTGTTGCACCGGGCGGATGCTGCGGCTGTTGTGAATGTGCATGTGAACGAACAACGCCCGAACACAACCATACCTCCATGGCACACATCGACTTCCGCTGATCGCCACTTGATAACACAACCATGGTGCTCGACACGAGCACGCTACAGGCGACGATGACACGGTCGGTTACGTTCAGTAAAGACATGACGATCTGGCTCGTTTACTCGTGGGCCGAGCTGGCAACCGATGTGTTCAGCTTCTGGAACAATGTATGCTTTGATTGTATGCAAGGTAGTGGCTAACGAGGGAAACAGAAAGTATGGACTCATATCACAAGCCTAGATGAGAAAGAAATCTTGAAGCAAAAACTGGACAAGGCATCGAAGTTTCAGGAGTGGGAGGAACTAGCATATAAACTGGATTCAGAGCTCGGCAACGACATATGGCGACAGAACCCGGTAAGCCGCAAGTACGACTACAAACTTATATCGCGCCGCTACAAAGAACTAGTAGAAGCAAGGGAAAACGGCAACTTCGAAGTACTGATAGATAGACTGAGATCAGGACTTTTGAGGAATCTTGGGTCGATCGCGACACTGCAACTATACAATCGAGCTTACTCCGGCACAAAGGTCCTGATAGAAGATTACGTCAATGAGGTGATCCAATGCCTGGAATTTATACATGAACATTATCCTACAAATTCTCAAATGTCTGTGCAGCAGCAGCTCGATTTTTTCCACGACACACGACAATCGTTCGGCAACACCGCGTTGATTCTTCATGGTGGATCGCTCTTCGGCTTGTGCCACATTGGTACGGTCAAGTCATTGTTCATACACGGGCTTCTTCCGAGAATCATAAGTGGGTCAACTGTTGGCGCGCTGGTTGCAGCATTAGTATGTACGTGCCGTGATGACGAGCTTCTGGCCACATTGGATCGTGTCTCAACTGAGATGCCGGGACTGCTGAAGGAGAACGGGTACACTGACGTTAAATACGACAGTGTCGCAGAGGGGGTTATATCCTCTCTCTGTCCACCAGAAATAGTCATGTTCGAACAGTATATCAAAGATAAGCTGGGCGATATGACGTTTGAGGAGGCATATTTAAAGACGGACAGGGTGCTCAATATAACGGTGACACCGGTGAGCAAAGATGCAGATGGACTTGCGCAGCAGATTCCTAAACTTTTGAACTACCTGTCGGCTCCGCATGTAGTCATCTGGTCGGCAGCAACGGCGAGCATTGGCAGTGGAGTTATACACAAGGAAGTGACTTTACAAGCCAAGGACCATCATGGCAATATTGTCCCATTTGTTGAAGGCGAGACTATCACTTTTCAACCATCCAATCAAACAATCCACATGACTGAGCGGGAATCTCCTTACACCCGTCTGAGTGAGTTATTCAATGTGAATAACTTCCTCGTGTCACTCGCAAGACCTTACTTTGCACCTCTCCTGCTCTCTGATTTCAAGCATCGCGGATACCAAAGCTGGAGAATCAGGCTTATAAAACTGCTACGCCTAGAACTTCAGCATCGTCTGGTACAGTCTTCACAATTACACATTCTGCCCAATGTAGTCCGGCAGTGGTTTGTCGATGAGAACATTCCTGGCGGATTCCAAGTCACCATTGTTCCAGAGCTACCCTCACTAGTGCACGATTTTGGCAAAGTTTTCGACTCGCATAATATCAAGGATAAAGTGGACTACTGGATCAAAGTAGGGGAAAAATCGGCGTGGCCAATGATGAGCATAATATGGTCGCGATGCGCTATAGAGTTTGCGCTCGATGATATATATAACAAGAAACGGGCAAGCATAGGTTTATAACGCGTATTAATATATAATTTTACCTATAGAAAAGTTTGATAGTGTCTGATACTAGATATAAATATTCACCCTCCGTGACTGACAATGTCCCTTCTTCCACCGCCCGTGGACCATTGGCGACTCGCAGAACACCGGTAACGTCGTCTGCCCGGCCAGTCTCCAATGGCCTCAACGATACATATATGCTTGATTTGTGAAGAAGCTGCGAAATAAATAGTTGCGCTTGTTCGGCAATAGGCGAAGTGTCGTAAAACATGGCCTCGTCGGTACGTGCGACAATGTATACCGCCGTTGTTTTAGATTGCAGTTGTGCCACTAAATCCAGAAGCTCCAATGCTGAGATACCTGCGAGAAGCACGTCAATGTCGCTTAAAATCAACACAGGGTTGCTTGTTGTCGATAAGGACTTCTCAATCATCGCCTGGAATGTAGCTACCTTTGCCATCTCAAACTTGCCCTTGCTCGTGTCGTACAACTTGTTCGAAAGGTCCAGCAGCTGAAACTGTGATTTTCGTATCGTAGTTGTATCTATGCCATACCTCTTTAAGCCCCTTTCGTGGATAGATGTGTGATCTTGAAAAGTGACGAGGGTCACTGCGTGTGAATCTTTAAGTCGTCCACACAACAGCTCTACCAGCCATGTGGGCGATGAATCCAATGTCGAGGATATGAAATGCAGAGCATCCTTTTTTATGACAGATCCATCACTGAATAGCCCCAGATCTTGCAATCCAAGCGTGGTCATGGCTTTGATGTGAATGATCTCTCCAGCCGCACGGTTGGGCTTGACGCAGAAAGAAAAACTTTCTGAAAAGTTCACATCTTCCTATTTCCACATCACAACCACCATGTCGTTGCCAGCATTGCCAACCGATTGGAACGCCCCAGAGTCTTTCGCATCCTTTGGTGCATTCAGCTCTCCAGTGAAGCGAGCTGTCGAGCCAGTTGGCCCAGGTTTCTTGGCCCACGCCCGACGAACCTTGCGTGGCCGAACCTGGTCTGAGGACGAGAAGATCCAGGCTGAACAGAACGTCAAGCAAGTCGAGCAGAACGATGACGCCGACCTTGGTGTCGGTGACGAGGAGGACCTTGAGGAGAACATGACTCGAGATCCTAAGCAGTGGAAGGAGCAGGACCACTACCAGGTTTTGGGTTTGTCCAAGTTCCGATTCCGAGCTTCTGAGGAGCAGATTCGAATTGCCCACCGAAAGAAGGTGTTGAAGCACCACCCAGATAAGAAGGCTGCCAGCGGTGCTTCTGGCGAGGAGGCTGACAACTACTTCAAGTGCATTCAAAAGGCTTTTGAATTGCTTCTCGACCCAACTAAGCGAAAGCAGTTTGACTCTGTTGATGAAGCTGCCAGTGCCCCAGCTCCAAACAAGAAGAAGATGGAGAAGGGCGACTTCATCGAGTTATGGACCCCATTCTTCGAGACTGAGGGCCGATTCTCTAACAAGAAGCCAGTTCCAGGTCTTGGCACTATGGAGTCCACTCAGAAGGAGGTAGAGGACTTCTACAAGTTCTGGTACGAGTTTGACTCTTGGAGAACTTTTGAGTACCTTGATGAGGATATTCCAGATGACAGCTCCAACCGAGATAACAAGCGATACATTGAGAAGAAGAACAAGAACGCTCGAGCCAAGAGAAAGACCGAGGACACTGCTCGACTTCGAAAGCTTGTCGATTTGGCCCACGAAAACGATCCTCGAATGCGATTGTTCAAGGAGGCCGAGAAGAAGGCCAAGGCTCAACGAAAGTGGGAGCGAGAAGCCGGTGCTCGAGCTGCTGCAGAGGCCGAGAAGAAGGCCAAGGAAGAGGCTGACAAGAAGAAGGCTGAAGAGGAAGCTGCTGCTAAGGAAGCCCGAGAGTCCAGCAAGAAGGGCAAGGAGGCTCTCAAGAACGCTCGAAAGAAGAACAAGCGAACCATCCGAGGCTCCGTTAAGGACGTCAGCTACTTTGGTGACGATTCCAAGATCGATGCCATCCTCAATGATGTCGATGTTATTGTCGACAAGCTCGATGATTTGCTTTTGGAGACTGTTGCTGGCAAGTTGACCGGCAACACTGATGCCGCTTCCGTCAAGACCGTCTTCCAGGAGACTTCTACTCAATTGGCTGCTGACGGTAAGCTCGCCACATCTTCCCTCAAGTACTTTGTCTAGATTGCCACTTGGATTTTTCAAGTTTAGATTTCATTTAGATTTTTCAAATCTGATCAACTCGATGTAATACAGATCTTGTATTCTGCTCAAGCCGTAAGTATTCAAATATTTTGCCAGCCGCATCGTGCGCGCAGGGTCTCACCCACTCAAACGAAGGAACAACTTAAAAGACCTAAGCACGTTCTGAGGTCTCCCTTCAAACGCAGCAAATAGAATGGTGGACCCGGGGCCGATTTATTTTAAAGATGACGTGCCGTACAATTACATTGTAGTGATTGATGCTGGATCTTCGGGATCTAGAGTACACATTTACAACTACCCAGGTGGCAAGGACGCAACAAAGACTAGATTTCGTCGACGTGAAAGCGATGAATCGTACCCATTCCCCCACGTCAGCAAACTGGGCAATAAATGGCACAAGAAGGAAAAGCCAGGTATAGATACCTTTGCAGGGAACGTCAAAGAAGTAGGGAAGGAGCATTTGAAGGATTTGCTAAAGTATGCGGCGAAAGTGGTACCGAAGGAGCAGCAGCCGAGAACGCCAGTGTTTCTTCACGCTACGGCAGGTATGCGATTACTGGATGCCAACCAGCAGAAAGATATTCTAGAAAGTGCATGTAATTATTTCAAGGACGAGAGCCACTTCTGGATTCCTGACTGTGAAACACATTTCACAGTGATTGATGGCGAGATCGAGGGTCTGTTCGGCTGGCTTGGGCTTAATTACTTGATTGGCGGCATTGATGATCCAGAAGCACACGATCACGGCAAAAACCACTCGACTTATGGGTTCTTGGATATGGGCGGTGCATCCACACAAATAACATTCATCCCAAATGCGACAGAGATTGAGGAGAATAAGCAACGGCTGTACAATATGAGACTGAGGTCTGTGGATGGCAAGCAAGACAGAGACCTTGAGATATACTCTCAGACATTCTTAGGAATGGGTGCTAATGAAGCGAGAAAAAAGTACTTGGAAAGTTTGAAGGAGAAAGATGGAAAGCTACTAGACCCCTGCCTACCGAAAGGTTTCAAACATAAACCAGACGACGACGATGATGATGACGATGATCACAAGCATAAACACCACGAGCCAGAGAATCTTGAAGGAGAGGGAAACTTTGATAAATGCATGGAGGGTATCAAGCCATTGCTAGAGGATATTAAAAACCACGACAAGCCCGATTTTGACTTTGATATCAACCATTTTGTCGGTGTAAGTGGCTACTGGGACTCTGCAGATGCGTTCCAATTGGGCGGCGATTTGAACTTGAATACATTTTCGGAAAAGATCAAGTCGTTTTGCAACAGTGACTGGAATGAGATTGTAAAATCCAAAGAATATGATATGAAAGATGAAAAGCTCGAGAAGCTTTGCTTCGAATCGAGCTGGCTTCTGGGCGTTGCAAATGATGGATTCCAATTCCCAAGCACCACAGAGAGCTCAAAGGATACAGACCTCGCAAGTTTCCTGAAACCACTTCAAGCTGCAGAGGAGATTAATGGTGTCGAGTTTTCTTGGACTTTGGGACGAGCATTGCTGTATGCATCCAGCGAACTGGGGGCTACAGGAGGAGAGAGCGGCATTCAAGTTCCAGGAACAGAATCTTGGATTTATGGCAAAGATACGAGCTCTAGACCAGGTATTCACGAAGTGAAAGTGCCAGACGGTAAAGATCACCATGATGACGATGACGATGATGACGGATGGGGAGATCTGGATGATTTGCTCGACAAGAAATCGCACCGCCTGTGGGGATCGCTGCTGTTCTTGGGAATTCTTATCGTCATCGTCTGGCTGATGCTTGGAAAAGCTCGCCGAAGGCAGATCTGGCAGAGCATCAAGGGAAGAATGTCCAGTAGGCAGCGGCCGGGCCAGTATACGCGTGTGGAGACCGAAACCGCAAGCTCTGCGGCTCTGAATGCGGAGGAGTTTGAGCTTGGTGATGTGGATGAGCAGTTCAACGTTGACACTGACGACGAAGACGAGCTACCTCCTCATGCAGATGCATCTAACAAAGTATGAGAATAGAATAGTTTCCTCTAGGGTGTGTACATTAATTATGCTTGATTGAATCTGTGATGCGGGCCCTGAATCGGAGATGGATCTGAGTGAAAATTCACGTGACATGGCCGAAAAATATAAGACTCATTGCATCGTGTGCAGACGATAAGTCGCTTCTTTTATCGCGAGTCAAATTAAAAAAAAAACCGGCATGTCAAAGTCCGAAAATAAGAAGGTGAGGATAACATCATGAAAGTTTCGATATTAATAAATGTAGCCTGAGGCTTGGAAGTCGTTTGTTGCCGGCGGTGTCGCTGGTGCCATTGAAGGCACGGTCACATACCCATTCGAGTTTGCGAAGACACGTCTTCAGCTGCTCGACAAGTCCTCGAATATTTCTCGGAACCCTATCACACTTATAATCAATACGGTCAAGACGCAAGGATTATCTTCGCTATATACAGGATGCGGTGCATTCGTGGTGGGCAATACGGTCAAGGCTTCGGTTCGATTTCTCGGCTTCGACTCTATCAAGCGGGCATTAGAAGACAAGGATGGCAAACTTACAAAGACCAGAGGTGCACTAGCAGGACTAGGAGCTGGTGTACTGGAGTCGGTGGTTGCAGTGACGCCGTTCGAAACGATCAAGACGGCGATGATTGACGATAGACAATCCAAAGTACCGAAATATCAGGGCATAATCAAGGGCCCTGTGGCATTATTCAGGGATAAGGGTCTATCAGGGATTTACAAAGGTTTAGTACCAGTTACGATGCGTCAGGCCGCTAATCAGATGGTCCGACTTGGCTCGTACAATGCAATGAAGACTACTATCCAGAACACCAAGGCAGACCCGACGCTACCTTTATCATCAGCCGAGACATTTGGTGTCGGCGCAATTGCAGGTATCATCACTGTATACAGTACGATGCCAATCGACACAGTGAAGACAAGAATGCAAAGTCTTGAGAGCAAGAAGATGTACTCGGGCACGCTGGATTGTTTCGTAAAGGTGTTCAAGAACGAGGGTCTGTTCACCTTCTGGAAGGGAGCTACGCCTCGACTCGGAAGACTGATATTCAGTGGGGGTATTGTGTTTACGGTTTACGAAAAGATCATGACTATATTACATTAAAATATATTGGCTTTGGGCATGACTTCACTGCTCCGCCGCACTGGGATATGACGTGACATACTCCTGCTCTATAGAAATCAAGATTATTAAGGCGGCATATGTATTACTAAAGTAGGAGAAGAAGGAATGCAATAAATATATATAAAATTCATCTGATACTGGAGAAGCCAAATAGTGTTAGTAGAGTAGGCGAGAAAAAAATACAGCTTAGACAATGCGTTCAGCCTCAGTGACACTTGGAGGATCGACCGTTACCACCTGCGGCTCACTTTCCGAGTTCTCGGTAGATGGGGACAAGATGGCCAGTTCCATTCTTCTCGCATGCATATAGTCTATAACCGATTTGATGATGATCAAGCAGCCAACGATAACTAGCACCGTTGACATCCAACCGGATCCAGCGTCAGCGGAGGAATCTACCGCATTGGCAGCTGCAGTGGTTGTAGAAGGAGGGGCGCTTGCTGAACCCGAAATTTGTTCAAACGGAGAAACATCTGGATTATTTGGGTCGCTGGGTCGGAACTCACTGGGCGGAGCCGAAGGAGCGCTGATTTCGGCTGGCGTGAGATAATAACCGCATTGAATCAAGGTAAAACCAAGACCAGCTCTTGAGCCCTGCTTTGCCGCGTGAGAAGTATGCAATAAATACGTGAGGAAGAAGCCAACAAACTGGAACGCCGATGACACCATCATATTCCAAATGAAATTGATTGGGCTTCCCACCGGCAAGCCTTCGATAAAGAGCTCATCGCCGTAACCAGGCGTCATGATGGTCGTCTCCCAATATGGTGGTGTAGCATCAGCAGCAGCTTCGTCGTAAGATGGCGGTGTGTCGTCAGTCGGCTTGTCTGGTTGGCCATCGGGCTTTGCAGTCAGATTAGCAAACACACCATCGTTGTCGACATCCGTAGCACCTCCGGTTCGACTCGATCGATTAAATCTCCAGTTTGCGAAAAATGACCTGAAAGCCCGTCCTCCAGATCCAGTTGGGGCGCTAGATGTTGAAGTTGAATCATTGTCCTCGCCACCCCTAATGCGAGTGTCGCCGCCACTTGTCTGCACATTACGATCATCTTCCCAGTCCTCATCAAACACTTGATCGTCATTGTTATCTTCGCTATCACTGTCGCTTTCAAAGGCCTCCACTAATCTGTCCCGTTCCTCCCTGCCATTACCATGATCGTCGCCGTCATGGTCACTTGATGCATATTCTGGAGGAGGAGAGGCGGTACTACTAAGCTTCCGTATGTTAGCTTTTACTTGCACATATCACCGCAGATAGCCACGTACCCTGCTATAATTTTGACTCATTGTTTCTGATAGCCAACTCCGTCTATAAGGGCTTTTTCTTCGATTCTAGTTGAGGGCCCCCTTTCAGTCGATTTGTAGCTTTTTTTTGGTATATGAAAGAAGGAAAGTGTGTAACATCTGTGCGCAGGAGGCACTTTTGGGAGCTTGGCGTCGCCAGGACAACCACCCCCAGCCCCAGAGATCTCAAGGTGCGACGTCACTGCTTTGTTTGAGACGCGCCGCTGGATCATTTGATACTGAGATCGGTATAGTCTGATGGTGAACTGCATGTCTTCCCGAAATCGACTTTTAACCTCTTGACACTATCTTTTTTATCTTTGATTCCAAATCAGCCATGGGTCCATGGCGCCATTTGGGCATCTTACAGCCCGTAGACTACGATGGCGATGTCACCGGCACGGTCGTCATGCTGCAGCAGGAGCCTCGAGAGCACGGACATACTCAGGGTGAGTCTGAACAGGGGGTTGGCGTTGAAGAACCACACGACAATGCTCTTAAAAGAACTAAGGACGGTATAGTTCTACACCCTCAACCTAGAAACAACCCCAACGATCCGCTGAACTGGCCCGTTTGGCGACGAGATCTGGCATTAGGGGTGATTGGGTTCCACTGCTTCATTATTGGCGGCCAGACGGCTATCCTGGCATCAGCATTTACACAAATGTCCAAGGACTTTGATGTTACCCAGAGTAAACTGGCGTACTTGGTGGGTGCGTATATGCTCATGCTCGGAGTGGGATCAGTGTGTCTGGCACCGTTTGCGGTAAAGTTCGGCAAGAGGCCAGTATATTTGGTAGCATTGGTCATCTTTATAGGTGGGTCTTTATGGGGAGGAGCATCGACATCTTATAATTCTTTGCTTGGTGCAAGAATCATTATGGGGTTTGGTGGCTCACCTACTGAATCACTCCCTAGTTCTTCTATCGCAGAGATCTACTTTCTGCATGAACGTGCATACCGTCTCGGAATCTATACATTGTTATTGTTAGGCGGCAAGAACCTGCTTCCGATGATTTCGGCTTTCATCATTTCGAATATTGGTTATCATTGGTTATTTTGGATCGAGGCTATGGTAGTTGGTGTCAATTTGTTGCTCACTTTCCTATTTGTGCCAGAGACGTTTTTTGATCGAAATCCGACTCCTAACAAGCGATCGTTGAAAGAGACTGAGATGGCACGTTTGGCTCGAAACGACAGCTTCATTTCTGATATCCCTGGTGGGGGTTCTAGTACCACGGCTCAAACAGTAGACCATGATTCGGGTATGGAAGGAGAGATTGGAAACGACGAAGCCGACGCGTCGTTGCCATCAACTGCAATTGATGTAGCAGCGAACCCACAGGCAAATGACACTGCAACGAAGAAGAAGAAGAGCCGTCATCCGAAATTCGATGGCATCGAAGACGATAACGATGACGAAGGGGACCGCACTCCGAGAATGCCTCGACCTGGTATGGGAAGTCGAGGTATTTCTGTACAATCTCAGGATGTGCGATATTTACGGAGAACAGTATCCATGGACTCTGCACTCATCGAGCCCAAGCCATATGTGAAGACATTGGCTGTCGTCAATGGCGTCCACTCGCCGGACAAGCTCTGGATGATAGCACTGCGACCATTTGTGTTGTACTGCTACCCACCGGTACTTTTCTCTATTGTAACATATGCCATGTCTGTTGTATGGCTCATTACCATCTCTGAGGTTGTTTCGGAAATATTTAGCAAAGCGCCATACAACTTCCCAGCAACATCGGTTGGACTGTTGTACATTGCAATGTTCGTGGGTGGATGCTTTGGATCTGCCATTGCTGGAAAGGTTTCAGATATTATTGTACGAGCACTGTCGCGGCGAAACGGAGGCGTATACGAGCCCGAATTCCGGTTGGTTATGATGTTGCCTGTGATGTTTGCTGTGTCGATTGGACTGATGGGTTTTGGATGGTCTTCGTGGGACAAGGATTTGTGGATTGTACCGGCAATCTTTTTGGGCATTCTCGGGTTTGGGTGCTCGCTTGGATCGACTACTGCTATCACATACGCTGTTGATTCGTACAAGGTATTTGCAGCCGAGGCACTGGTGAGTTTGAATTTTTGCAAGAACGTGCTCGGGTTTTGCTTTTCCCTGTTTGTACCCAAGTTTAACCTAGGCTCGGGTACCAAATGGACGTATGTGACTTTTGGTATTATACAAGTATTTTTGTGCTTGTGGGCAATTCCTCTTTACGTTTACGGCAAGCGATTGCGACATTGGACCGATAGAGCACAATTGATGAAGCGGCTTTACGTGAAGAGAGACTAATTTTTTACGCATTTTTGCATTTTTGTTACAGCGGTGTTAATAGAGGCACTCGGGTTTTTGGATCTTTTTATTTTTTGAGTTTTATTTATATATATATATATGTATCGATCTTTTATGAGTAACTTACCAATCCTGCCACCATGGGTCTTGCACCTCTTCTCCAGCCAGCAACTTGGTGTTAATCAACAACCGAGTCTTTTTGGCATCCAGTTTCTTGATCGAGAAGAGATTCTTGGACCCGCATTTCTTGTTGTTATCCTTCACAGTCAGAGCAGAGTCATTGGGCCCAGAAACATCAATCTCCACATGCGGCATGGCATTGCATCGGCAAGCCTTATTGGTGAATGTCAGCAACCCTGTTCCGTATCCCCGGATCGAGTCACCGGTATTGATGGTGAATCGTCCTAGAATCATGCCAAACCCACTACCATCAGGCTGATAGGTAATTGACGCTTCCCAGGCATTTGGACCTTCGTTTGGAATCTTCTGGATGAGCAGGTAATGAGTCGAGTCGACTCGCAGCGACGGGGTGGTGGTTGAGCACGCAACTATTCCCGGGGAACTAGTACAGATCTCCGGAGTAATGATATCGACTGGATTAGTCATACCAGTTGAGGCAGTGACGAGCGTGAGGTCAAAGTTGGGCTGCTCGCCAAGGCCCATGGCTCGCGTAGTGAGATACGCATGGACCGGGGTGTAGTCGCCCCATTGGAACCGCAACATGATCTGGTAGCCCCATTTATACGGCTCATTGTAGAACCGGATGGGGAAAATGATGGACTGGGTGCTGTCCTCGCCGATATCCCAGTCCCAGGTTGCAAGGTTGCCAATGGCAATGGCGGCCAAGGCTGGAGTGATAATCAAGTGCAGAAGTAATCCGAACACAAGCATTGTTGCACGACGATACAAGAGTTTTTGTGGGGTGCATTGCCCCTTTTTATATGGATAGAGAGAACCTGTCGAGATGTATTTTCAAAGTACCAGTACTTCTTTGTGGGTGTTCTGTATACTTTGTGGGTGTCTGTATACAGACACAGAGTACAGCCAAAACAGTGTCAACGAAAATAGAAAAAAAAAGTAAAATGCAATCAATATGTACTCCCAGAAAAAAAACCAAAAACCAAAACCCCCCAATAGTAACTATATGTACTGAATCTACCAATGCGAAATCTCCTTGGAGCCCTCATCCTCCCATCGACCATTCAGTCCCACAGCAGAGTCGCTCGTGTCAGAATCGACAGTGTGTGTCTTTCTGAAAGGTGCTGGTAAAGGTGCATTGTGCGGAGCATGTTTGTGTTGCTTTACCTCGTCATCCGAGCTTGAGTACTTCATTTTAGACTTTGGTGGTCGGATTGTGACTTGATTGTCACTTAGCAACCGCTTGCCCCAGGACGAGGCAGCAGGGTCGCCGGTTTCGTCTCTTGCCTGTTTGAGGAAAGGGATCAATGCAGTACCTCCAGTACCTCTCTTTTTAGACGACGCT
Organism: Blastobotrys petasosporus; assembly: GCA_030580095.1. Classification (NCBI taxonomy): domain Eukaryota; kingdom Fungi; phylum Ascomycota; class Dipodascomycetes; order Dipodascales; family Trichomonascaceae; genus Blastobotrys; species Blastobotrys petasosporus. The sequence continues at coordinate 40,028 of JAKTSG010000049.1, read as the reverse complement.
GCGGCCAAGCCCTCTCGCTTAGTCTTGGTCAATGCATCTTGCTGCTTCTTACGCTGGGCTTCTCGGGCCTGCAAGATAATGTACCTCGACACAATCTGAATATGCTTATCCCTAAATGCTCGCAGCATTGCCAGACAGGCATCGTATGAAAGTACCAAGGCAGGACACTCATCCTTGTGAGAGATCACATAGTCTCGGATCTCGGCCACTCGTTGAAGGTCTTCCAGAAATCGCTTATGTGGACCGGGCATGTATGTTCGCATGTCATAAATAAAATTGTTCTTCTTCTTGGTTCGCTCACCTCCGTCGTCGCTGTCGTTATTATCTTGCTTTCTACCCGGTCGCTCTCCAGTAGGGTGATGCTCGACATCGAGTAGAATGTCTAATGCTTGAATGAGCGACGACTGGGCGTTGGAGCCGCCGGAAATCTTACGGTACTCAGTCTCATCACCATACCTCACACCATTCGGCAGACCTGCATCCTCCATATTTCGCCATCCTGCCAAGTATGGTCTGATTCTGAAATAAAATGTGTGTGGGTCGCACATTTCATACATTCGGCTCAGCGTGCCATTGATGGCGTCGATCGCCTCGGCAAGACTCTGGAGGCAGCTTACAACTTTCTCCGACTCCCCATCTCGGCAAGCCTTGATTGCTTCCAAGCCCGTGGTGAGGCAGGGCGCACCTTGTCGTTCAATCGCCACCGAAACCAAGTAGAACCAACTCTCATCGATGCATCCAGTGAAAGTCAAATGTGTGGCCAGATTATCTAGATCCCAACCTTCCGGTTCGCTTGGAAGAATAGTCTTGAAATTCCACAAGCAACATCCAGCATATGTTACAATGGCAGGCAGTTCGAAATGCTTTGTGACTTCCAGCCATGGCTCACTAACTTGCTTCGGCAAGTGGTCGACGGGATGGTCACCGGCCCATACATAGCCATGTGCAATGAACCCTAACACAGTCACTGCCCGTCGCCATTCGCTCTCGTCTTTCAATTTTTCGGTATTAAGGAGAGGCAATTTGTCGACCAGCGCTCTCAGACGCCTGGTCATGATCAGTGCCGGCAGATTCTCCGCCAATGACTCCCACGGGTCGTAGTAGCTTGATGACAAACGCTTGATGGGCGGCTCATCTGGCAAAAAGCCCGTCCGCGGCGAGACGTCGTAGTCCTCGAGCTTGGGAATCGGTTGTCGCATCTGTGCGTATATCGATAAACTCCCACAGTTAGACGTACGGGTTGTGGAGTGACGAGGGAAGATGTATGTTGGTTGCTAATGCCGGAGCGGAACTGCTTTGAAATTTATCGGACTAGACACATCAGGCTCTCGAGCCTCGCGCGCCGCCGAGCGGTTCCGGCCGGCCCCATTGTTCCCATAAACTGGCATGTGTCATTTGATGGGGGACAAGAAGCAACAAGCGAGGGCCAATCATCAATATTTTATGGTATAGAAGGGTACAAAATAGTCAGTGAATTAGCTAGTCTACGGAGTATGGAAGCGGCGGATTTCCTCGACAAGCCGCATGAGTGTTTCCGATGATCCCCATTGATGATCCCCGTTGAGATTACCGGAATACTGCCAGTATAATCTTGTAGATTTCCGCTAAAAGTCGATGGATTGAGTGCTGACATTCTGATGGTCTAGTCCGACATATACAAGCGCACCTGAGTTCACTTACATACCAGTGTTGGCAAAATTCTAAAGCCTATTTTCATAACACTTTAACTCTCCTGAGCTATTTGAGGGATATGATTGGCTATAATCCAGACAATATCATACTATCAAGTTGATGAAATAAATCTAAAAGCTAAACTCTGTTAGAACGGAATACACAAAAAACTCACTGACGTAGGGGGTGCCCAAAGACAAAAAGGGCCCAAATTCCGACATTGGTGCGGCTGACAATGGACCCCATTTCCGCGCTCTTGAATCTTCCAGCCACTCACGCCACACCAGTTCCTTATCTCTGGCCAATTCGATGCGAGAGAACTCGATCTTCAAGATTGGACTCTGAGCGTATATCCTGGTCCTAGCTCATTTCTTCGGAATAGAGTGCGGAACGGAATCAGATCGCAACTTCAGCTACAGCTTGCCAGAAACTGTGGAATTAGACAAACTTGCAAAGGAAATATGATACTCGATTAACCTCTACTTACCAGGCACCAGTGCCGTTCCATGCGGCCTTGTCACTTGCCACTTTGCCCAAATTCCGGCCCTTACCGTCAAGCGGGACTGATACTACTTGAGAGTATTGGACTTTCTTGACAAGCTGACCACTCATTTAACGTTTGAATGAACTTTTTGATCATATCATCTCTAGTAAGAGACAAAATACAGGCACCTTTGCGCAGCTGCTTGGAGTGAGTCAGCTACGCAAGCGGGGAAGGTGTCCCTTCTATGGATGGGCACACTCACTCCCGTAAATCGCGTGTTCGCGTGGCGCACGCGTAGATTGAATTTCTCGCGACAGAGACACCAGCATTCTGCTATAGTACTGACAAATGCCTGAACTCGGAGAGGTATGTATGAAATAATCATACAGAAAATTCCAAACTGACCACATAGGTGGCCCATGCTGCGTCGATTCTGCGACGATTTCTACTCAATCGTACTATCAAGTCCATCCAGACGACTGTCGACGACAAGGTTTTTGTGTCGCCGCTGACAAACGAAAGCTTTGAGAAAGAACTCACTGGCAAAAAGGTCACAAATGTCGGTAGACATGGGAAATACTTCTGGGCACGTCTAGGAGATCAAGTTCTTTTACAGCACTTCGGCATGACTGGCTGGATCAAAGTTCGCGACGTGGAGACACATTTTATCGTCATGGAAAACGGCGGTGACAAAACTGCCAAGGAGCGATTGCAGAACGAAGAAGATAGAAAGAAACTAGCTGAGCTGGAGATCAAAAAGGTCAAAGATGAGGTTTGGCCACCAAAGTTTTACAAATATGCGTTGACATTGGATGATGGTACAGAGCTTGCGTTCTTGGATCCTCGCCGCCTCGGTAAACTTAGGCTCCTGAATGCAAAGGACGATGACGAATTGATGAAGCTCGAGCCGTTGAAAAGACTCGGGCTAGATTTCTCTAAGCCGGAAAATAGATGGGATTTGGACGAGTTTTCCAAAAATGTCCTTAGGAGGAAGCTGCACGTCAAGACTTTTTTGATGGACCAGGCAGTGTTCTCGGGCATTGGCAATTGGGTTGCGGATGAGATTTGCTACCAGGCACGCCTGCACCCAGAGCAACCTACAAACGAGCTCACAGAAGAGCAGCTGGCTATTCTGTATGATAAAGTAGTTTCAATCTGTGAGTACGCTGTGCTTGTCGAAGGAAACACCGCTGCTTTCCCAAAAGACTGGCTGATGCTGTATCGATGGGGAAAGAGAAGAAAGAATGAGGTTGACAAGACGCCAGAGGGTTACCTGATTGAACATTTGACCGTTGGTGGACGTACTGCAGCATTTGTTCCCGAACTGCAGCGATTAAGCGGCGACGCGGTTGCAAGCTCTCCAAAACGCAAATCGGTGGCGGTAACCAAAAAGACAGTCGTCAAGAAGCGAAAAGTCAAGAAAGAGGAGAGCAGTGAAGACGATGAATCTGAGGAAGAAGTGATCACAACCACCAAGACCACTAGGTCGGGACGAGCTTCAAGAAGGTCGTAGTAAAATATGTGTTAACTTATAAATATTTGATAGTTAGATACTAATATGCAAAAAATTGTACAGGAGGTTCTATGCTAGATTTTGGCAGCGAATAGGCGTGCGTTTGTTCAAGCTTCATTCGCTCAAGCCATACCGCGTCGGGGTTGACCTTTTCAAGCGCCACGAGGACGAAATTGTATCTGCTATCGCCCAATGCTGGCGCCATGTAATGCAAAAAGTTGTCAAAGAGATTGACAGAGATGGGAGTGTGCGTGAGGATGCGTGCAATGCAATTCAGAACCGCATCTAATCGCTTCTTTTCATCCGAAAACTCGGGTAGTTGACGGTTCAAGTCTCGTGGCAGCAACGCAACCAGCTTTGGCCACACCTTTTCAATGCGCGTCGTCATGAATGATTTCGCATTCTCACAAGTGGCAGCAATGACATCCAGAGCCTTCACAAGAACAAATGTCTCGCTGTCATCGAGCTTTGAAACAAGTGCTGGCCAATAAAGGTTGACTACAGGCAGAAACTCCTTCTCGCTCGTTGAAAGCACTGGAATTGCAGTATCCAGTAGCTCGAGTAAATTGTATCGTAGCGACGCCGAGCTATGCGTGAGATAAAGATCGGCGTAGCCCACAATTTTGTTGATTGTGTCATAGGTTGGCCGATTCACCACAGATGACCATTCCTTTTCTTCTTGCTCCTGTGCCGTGTCCATAGGACTGGAACCGTGCTCGGGCTCTTCGTCGATATCTTCGTCATCGCTGTCAACTTCTTCAATCTTGCTCTCCCCAAACGGCCGGTTGTTATGCGATTCTGGTCCTACAGGCTCGATTTCTGGTTCAGGGGCTTTATAACTTAGTTCTTTAATGAGCTCATCATACGACGTAATAATCTTTCTCTTCAAGCCGTCAGAATCGTCACCGGATTCTATCATAAGCTTGCCTTCGTAGCCCTTTCGAGTTTCCCCAACAAGAGTTTCGAACACTTGGAAGATGCCTTCCGTAAGAGTCTGGTACCCGTGATAGTTGTCAAGAATCACAAACATTGTGGCAACCAAGTCATTCATATATGGAGTGATAGATGATCCAGTCAGCTTTATGAGTGTTGATAGAAGCGTGGTAGACTGAGGAGATATATCCAGCGAGTTTAACTTGACCGCCACGCCGTCAACAAGGTAGTCAGCATTCTCAACAAGCAGGTCTCGGACAGTAGCGTAGCCGCAGCTTTTGGCAATCTGACTAACTGTCGTTTGTGCCTGCTTTCTCAAGCTGTCGTCGGCTGCTCCTAAGTAGCTTACAACAGGATACAGATTGTCGACTAATTCGAGGTCGAATTCTTCGCCCAAATGTGCGGCAATTGCTGACACTGCATCTAGGGCAACCACGATCATAGACGTTTGCATGGGCGACGATGACTGTGCCGCCGAGGTGCCTGCTATGATCACCTCACTGCTGAAACTCATCAAGTCCTGAACTGCATCAGAGAGCACAAGTTCGTCAGCATTGCTGACATTGTCCACCAGCCACTCATCTGACTCGAGATCTGACTTGACAGTCATTCCTTTAAATACATTTGTAGCCATCCAAAATGGCAGCACGCGCAGATCAGTCGACCCCACGGCGGACCAATCTAAGAACTTTCGCAGCACAAGTTCACTGTCCGTACGCTTTCCTAGAGATTGCAACAAGTGCGTGAGAGATTTTTGGGTCTCTGTACTCAGACTTGTGCTCAAGTCGAGGTTATCGAACCCGAACTTTGTCGGCGTTTTCAATGATTGTTCAGCAAGCAGCTTGGTGGGATCAAACTTTGTCAAAGATTTGGTCACTTCAGAGCTTGATTTCAGATGAACAGAAGAGGTCATAGTCTCGCACAATAATTCTTTGAGCATTGGACTGTCAACAAGTGAGAGTCCCGCACTGATCGAGTCAAGAATAAGTACCGGCACAGTGTCATCGTGGGAGGTAAACAGTCTCGGAAGCGATGTGATCCACTCGTAGATACGCTCCTCTAATACGTTCTTCAAAGAAGAACTGCTCAAATGAAGCTCCAATATAGACCTCGCTTCATATTCGAGGTCATTGGACGCCATGTAGAACACCGCCGTATCGATGAGCGCGGGTAGGCAATTGTCTAGACTGTCCGAACTTGTGGCAATACACCGTTCACACAAACGCAGCATCGACTTCCTTACTTCGGGCCGCGAATGAGATCTGATGCCGATAAACACATTGAGCGACACACGAACTTGCTCCTTGCTTCCCTTGAGCCAGCTCTCGCTTCGCACAGTCGACGGCTTGGTCAACTCCATGTCTGCAAAAACCACAGATAATGTGCGTCCCACCAGATCTAAAGAGGCGGAGGCTACTTTGAAATGAGGCTTGATTCCTTTGCCGCCAGATAACACTCTTGTGAAAGTTGACATGACACCAGGCAGCACCTGCGCTACAGAATCGCCAGTCTTGAGCAACCGAAACAACGCTGCATCCAAAGCATTGATCGCTTCAATTTGAAGGTCCACCATCTCGTTGCCATTTCGTATCAAGTCCAGCAGCGTACTTATGGCATGCGGAACCATTGCCAACGACTTGAACTCTTCGATTGAGTCTGGGGTATTTGAATCAACAGCCGCACGAAAAATGGCCCCCATGGCACTTGCGCCTGCCAATTTTGCCTCGTTACTAATCACCAATGCGTCCTTACTATCTGGAGTTCCCGCGACGAGAAAGAGTAATATGGAAAGAAGTTGCCTAGCAGTGTCGATATTCAAGCTTGTCGTCCACCCGTTCGAGATGAGCAGCTCTAGGCACTGCATCACTAGCTCCGCTATGCGGTCGCCAATGACTTCCTTTCTGAATATATGTGATAATGGGTAGAAGACATAGCTAGCCATTTGTGCATTGAACAGGTCGGATTGTGAATACTTGCGAAGCTGGCTGTACAGCCTTTCAAGTGCCGCAATCAATTGTGGTGATCGTGGATCAAATGCCGATTGGTCCACTAGCGCATACTTTGAAACTTCGATACAATCAGCGGACAGCTATATGAGATGTTAGCATAGACACATGCGCGCGTAAAGACAAACCTTTTGGAATAGTATCTTCCGTCCAGCATCCTGATCATCAGGCCCGCTCATCGAAGACGTCGAGTTGTGGCGGCGGATAACGTGCGGCTTGGATATTTCTACCACACCCCCAAAGATCTTAGGGTTGCAAATTCCCAATCCGGGCGAGCGCACCCCAAACTGGAAGTCCAGCCCTAGAATTGTTTCTCGGCGTAAAACTGAGCACTGCGACTCCCAACCGACCAACACTTATATTTGTGCCCAAATTTTCAGCATTCTGATTTTCCATCTCTATCGACAACCCCGACAGATCAACTAAAAAAGTATGCAGACACTTGAGAGACTTCTCTAGAGGTCTCTTGAAAGCTTTGACGTATTCTGGTATCGGTCTCTTAGCGTCACTTCTAGGATTTGGTTACGTGGAAAGCAATGTTGCCGTTCGCGTTGACCAATTGTTTAGAATGTGACTGGCTCTGATACACCGTTATCCAAAGACCAATCCACAGGAATCCCTTCGGGACACTCCTTGTGCACTGCTGATTGGTACTCGGTTTATTCTTAAAAACTCTTGAATGGCGCTTTGACGTCCGATGCTCGAATATTTGGTCAAAATTTCGAGCTGAACTGGATTTCCTAACAAGATTTTAGTGACCCGAACCTCTGTTCTCGCTGACGCTCTTAAGACCATCACCAACGCCGAGAAGTCCGGCAAGCGACAGGTCTTGATCCGACCATCTTCCAAGGTCATTGTCAAGTTCTTGACTGTTATCCAGAAGCACGGTAAGTCATCTCTTTCTTTCTTTTCCCCCTATATCGAGCTGATAACTGGATGGAGTGTCAGTATAACAGTCTCTCTCTGTCTTTTAAATGCTCGAAAGATAAACTATCAGGGAATGCTTCTTACACGACGAGGAAACTACTTTGTACCTTCCTATTCGTTTACTTTCCCATGACATTTTTTTTTTCATTTGTTCAAAACAATGACTAACACTTTACAGGATACATTGACGACTTCGAGTACGTTGACGACCACCGATCCGGCAAGATTGTTGTCTTCCTCAACGGACGATTGAACAAGGTCGGTGTCATTTCTCCACGATTCAACATCCGAATTGACGATATTGAGAAGTGGGTCACCAACTTGTTGCCATCCCGACAGTTTGGTTACATCATCTTGACCACCTCTGCTGGTATCATGGACCACGAGGAGGCTCGACGAAAGCACGTTGCTGGCAAGATCTTGGGTTTCGTTTACTAAATGTATTCTTTAACCCTTGAGTTGTTAGTACAATAAAAAGTTTTCCCTTGATTTTTTTTTATTTCTTTTGCAGACAAAAGTTGTGGATATAATTTTATGCCTGTTTGTGTTATGACCCTTGACGAATAATAATTGTTTAAAATTCTTTTTGAAATGAGCGAGAGTGAAGTTTGTTGTGCCTCTATATATACATATCTACAAAAGTAATGCAACAGGATGATTTTTTACAATGGAAAATTGGGTCTGGTAGAATTGTTAACGCTGGCTGAACCATTCTGCGTATGCATCCAAGTATGATTGAGAGTTGGTTGAAAAGGATCCGCATTTACGAGCCAAATGCTCAACAGACGCGCGCCTGGTGATGCTCTCTATTGATTGCTCAGTGGAAATCCAGTTTCTAATCAATTGTTCGTTGTCAGTAGGTTGGACGTTCCAGTCTCGTGCGCCGTAAGGGTCGAATCGAGGATCAGGGCGGGTGGTCTCGTCCGGCGTAGGATGCGACGGGTCTATTCGTGGTTCTTTTTTTAGTTCGGCAACATCATGACAATACGTCAGCAGTGTGTCTCTAGCAAGCCATTCAGGGAATAACGTTTGTGAAATGTACTCGCCACACGATCCGGTTCGGGGAAGTACATTGTGTATATTGTCATCGCTCAGTTTGCGCGAGTATCGTAGGAATGCTCTAATTGATTCAGGAGAATAACATGCCTGTGGGGACATGAGGTCTCTGAGCTGTTGTTCGTGGACCATTTCTGTAAATATGCTGGGTTTCTACTGAATTGTAGCGGGTGCCTGTAGTGGGTGCTCTCAGTGTGCTGCTTCTCTCAGTGTGGCAAAGACGAAAGGGACTTTACGATCGCACGGCTGTGCAGTCGGGCCTAAAGAAAGCGGGTCCACTGAAATGCTAACAGAACCGCATGCCTTTCTCCTTGTGGTTATTTACTCAAATCGAGAACAATTTTAGTGTAATGTAACGTGACAGACAACTTATGGATCGGTGATGTGGATGAAATGACGGTATTGAGCAATAAATGGTACACTCATTGCTCCTCACAGTCGACCAAACGGTTTGCGATATATTTATCTCAAAGTATTCTAGAAGCATATAATTAAGCATAGTTTCTGTGTTGAACGCCTGCCATATACACGTACCCTCAGGGCTGATACCGTTGAGATGAGTAGAAACTACAGAACTTGTAGCGGCATTCTCAGCCTCGTGCCGTAACCACGGCTGTTCCATACACAAACACAAATAGTTCAAAAATGTGTTCAGCTTCTTTTTTAATCCGCTACAGCTTGAACATTTTTCTGTGGCTCAAGTCAGCCGCTTTACTCGGATTTTTCAGTTCACTGGGGGTCAGCTCTCGCAACTCACTTGAATGGGATCAGTTTGGAGTTCACCATAGTCGTATGGCATTCAGCTAGTCTACACGTAAATTCCTTTACAGTTTTCTTATCATCGTGGTCCAATATTGTGATTTGGGGGTTTGCTCCGTATAATTTCTGCGCCGGCATTGTGCCGGAGGCTTGGATGCGTATTTTGGCGTTTGCCTGGTGGCCCGGGATTTACCAGCTTCAGTTCCCCTCTACCCCCTGGAGAGAAACATTCTCTAAAACAACCAATAATGTCCTTCTACACCCGTGAAATGGAGCACACCGTAGACGAGGGGAAGTCTAGATCTTTTGTTCCAAAGTTTTTCAAATATGCCGGGCAGTGACGATCAGACACAGAAACCAATCCCACGAGTGAATAAGCATCAATAAGCACATAAACAGGGGCACGCACAAACAGACTCAACGTGAATCACGCGCAGGGCGTGGACTTTATTATGCAAGCTCTTTGTTTTTTCTTCTTTCAGTCCTGTTTGTCGTTTTTTTTGTGTGTACACCCGCACTTGCTGTAACCGGGAATTCCTGAGCCGCATCGGAGGAAGGCAGGTCTAGAACCATTGGGCTCACCCTGAGAGTTTATATCCTTGCGACTCATGAACATATTTCGATACTCAAAACAACATATACACATATACTTCATTGGACTGTTTGAGCCGCGTTTTTATTTTTTTCAATATTGGACGTTCTGATCAGCGTTCAACCTCATGTTCTCTGTTGAGTTAGTGTTGTAGATCGTGGAACCTATGGGCTGTGCACAGCCTCTTAAACCCCGGGGGAGGAGAGTCAGCCTCACACTCTCGTTTAACACGAAGCGCGGCTGCGGCTTGGCTTTGGGGACAAGGAGTGTATTAGTTGAAGGTCTTACTGGAATATTGGAAACTAAATTCTATTTGAAGTTTTTATAAATCAAAGAACCAAAGAGAGCATTACGGCAGCTTTGAGATGCAGAAATTGTATGAAGAACAATTTAACCATGCAGGGTGCTCCTTCGGAGATCAGCCGCAGGCCCCAAATACAAACCCTTCCTCTTTGAGCCACCTCTTTTTCACCGAGACATCGTGGAGATTCGAAACCCTAGGCGGCGATTTTTCTCGTTTAAATGTACACAGCCACCACCCCGGCGGCATTGGTTAAACGGGAGGGCTCTGTCTAGCTCCGTTTTTGGAGCGGCTGCAGTTGTTGATAGAGATGCAGCAGTGTACCGTACCGGATCCACTCGCCCTTTGAGCCACATGAGACTTTCTCGCGTTCTCTATGTAGTTAATTGATCGCAATGGAACCAAGGATAATTGTGCTGCGCCATCTTCGCCGTGCGGCGACTCTGTCCTATATAAGACCGATGGTAGAACCAATCCATGGAAAATCTTCACTAAAAAGTCAACCTTCACATTTGTAAAACCTACGAAAAAACAACACTCAACGACTATGAAGTTTGTATCACTTGTTGCGCTTGCCAGCGCTGTCTTGGCCGCCGACCCATTCAAGGTTTCGATTCTTACTCCACGACAGGGCGGTGTCGCTGGTGTCCTCGGTGCTAACTGGATGATCGATCTTGTTGTCGAGTCCACTCCAGAGAATGCTCCACAGGCTGCCCCTGCCTCTGCTGCCGCTTCTACCACCATGGCTGCTGCTGCTGCTGCCACCTCTGCCTCCTCCGGCGGCTCTGCTTCCTCTTCTACCAGTGGTGGCTGGAGAAAGCGAGCTGTTGGCGCTATGGTCGACATTTTGTCTGAGGCCAATGGTTACATTCCATTCCTCAACTCCCCAAGTCTCTCCACTTTCAAGCCAGGTCCAAACCCATTTGCTCCAGGTCTTGTCGTCTTGGTGAACACCTCTTCTACCCCAGAGCAGAACTTCGCCGGTGTGTTCCAGCTTAACGCCATCACCAACAGTGACGCTGAGAACGACTTCACTGAGGCTTACTACCAGTGGTTCATTGGTGAGGCTGGCTTCGGCAAGAACGTCAACTCCGAGGTTACCGCTTTCTTCGTCAACGGTACTGCTCCAGCCACCATCTCCGGCAACCCAGCTGACACTCCAAACCTCATCTCCAACATTGCCACTGCTCAGTTCTTCATCAACGGTGACGATGTCTTGAACTCCACCTCCAGCTCCGACACCCCATTGGACATTGTCCTCTTCACTCCACGAGACGGCGAGCGAGTCGGTGTCAACGGTCTTGGTTGGGAAATCGACCTTGTCGTCGGTGAGACTACCTCTGCCAACCGATTGTCCCCAGCAGCGGGTGTCAAGCCAGGTTACGCTGACAACACCACTACCAAGTCCTTCGGTCCAGGTGCTTCCACTTTCTTCCCAGGTTTGGTCGCCCACTGCAACGTCACTGGCGACAAGGGTGCTTTCAAGGGTCCAAACACTAACTTGGCTGGTCTCTTCCAGATCAACGCTGTCACTGACATTGCCAACTCCACTGTCTCTGGCTTCTGGTCCACTTGGCTCGTTGGTGCTGCCTTCGGCGGTGAGGACGTCCCAGCCTTCTGCGAGGTCTTCGTTGTCAACGGTACTGCTCCAGCTACTTTGCCATCTGACTTGAGCACCTTGGACATCATCTCCGAGCGAGTCAATGCTACTTTCACCATCGCCGGTAACGCTTCTGCTGCTGCTTCCTCCGGTGCTCCAGCTGCTTCCGCCACCAGCGCTCAGTCCAACGGTGCTACCACCGCTTTGTTGAGCATCCCAGCCGCTGTCGTCGGTTTGGCCGCCTTCTTGCTTTAAGCAGTTTTATATTTCTTTTCTGATCTTTTTTCAAATTCTTTAATTAATGCAATAATTCTCATTCCTTCTATAGTTAATTCGTTAACAGAGCAATAGACTTCATTTGATACTTGTATAAACACTCACAACTACTCCTATCATCGAAAAATAAGTTCTTTTATTTCATAAAAATCGTATCCAAGAGAATTCATACTTCATTGAAAACAGTTAGTCACTAGGAATCCCTCCAGTCTGCCCAGCGTCGCGTTGGCCCGTTCTCGCGGCGCGGGCACGGCTTTCTCAGGCAGCCGCAAGGCGAGCGAGAAAAAATGGCGAGAAACTGCATGACCTGCCAAATAGAGACATTTTTGGCTGGAAGGGCTTTCCCTGATAATGTGCGTCTTGTCTTCAAATTCCAAGCTGACTTTCGAACATTTTTTCTCGTCTCGCCAGCTTCGAACCAATAACTAATATATGCCGCTGATCAGCCGCAAGTGGCACTACCTTTCCAAGGCTACGAGCAGACTAAAGTCCCCCTCGCGCTCAAACAGCCCATCGGGCAGCCATGTGACGGATGAGATAGCAGAGGGCAAGCACCAGCACCACATCGAAGGAGGAGGAGGACGCCGCAGACTGTCGCTCGAAGGGCTGCCTGTGGAGCTGCTGGAGCTCATTATAGAGTCATTAATCACAGGCAGAGACTCTAGGTCCACATTCAAAGATGTGTTCCGCTTAGCATTTACATGCCGTCGACTCGCAGAGATTCTACCATACGAGGTGCTTTATGAGCATGTTATTGTGTTCTCGAAGCACCAGGCCCAGCAACTTGCCAAGACTTTGCGAAAATCCAAGTCGCCGCTCGGCAGCTTCATCAAGACGTTTTGTTTCGTCAAGCCTGAAGACGACTCCTCCGCGACCATTCTTCTAGGCACTGTCGGCTACTCGTTTTCGTCATTTGGTGCAGCGACCCGCCAGCCATGCCCAGACCTTATTCTGGACCTTATATCCATGATGCCGAACTTGTCAAACGTCTACCTAGATGAGATTGTGCCTGGGTTCAAGTTTCCAGCGTCGCTGGAGAAATCGAAAGTCGTGCAACAGATATGGGACAGACCTCACGCGGTCGATGTTTTCTTGTCTCCCGAATCCGGCTGGACAAACTACTTGCATTTCGATACCCTGTGGGCGTTCGGGAAGATGAACTCGCTGCATCTATGTAACACTCAGATCAACGACCAGTCGCTGTCCAAGCCGCTGAAGTGCCAACTCAAAGAACTCATACTGTCCGGGTGCACCGTCAAATGCGACGCAGCCAAAGTCGCCGCGTATTTCGGCAGCGTCGACTCGTTTGTGCTCGACAATGTCCGTAACATTAACGACATTGGCCTGCCATACGAGTTCAAGTGCACTAAAAGTATGACACTAAGTCTCATTGGCAAGTCTGTATCACGGCGCCCACGCAACGAGACGCTCATCCCCGCCACGGGTATCTTGCCACATAACTACACGGATTCACACATTTACAAGGTGTCTGCCGACTGTGGTAACACCAGTGCTGGCCCAGTAGACCTGAGGGCCATTTTCGGCGAACTGGCGCAGCTGCCCGAGCTCGAAGAGCTGCGACTGGTGCTACCGAAACCATGTCTCTCCAACAACTCCGACATCGACCACAAGTACTTGATTTCAGAAAACATTGAGCTGCTGAAGAATGTCTGTCAAGTCACACTGGTCTTGCCTCGAGCATTCGACACCTCAAACCTTCCCGATGTTCGAATCGAATACGCTTAAACGAACTTAATGATACAATTTACGACGACCTGATACTTTTATTTTTTATTCTACTAATATTAATGACAATTTATTATCCAAGTTTCTTCTTGTTACATCATTGCCCAGAGCGTAAGCATGGCAGGAATAGCTGCTAGCGCAGAGATCATGTACGGCACGGCGACTGCGTCCGAAGTCGCATCCAACTTCTTGCCCATCTTGAATAAAGAACCTCTTTCTCTCTTTTCTTCTTTGTGTGCTTCTTGAGACACTGGATGTTGCATCATTGGAGTGGATGTACGGTTGCCAGATCGGTTGAACGAAAAATCAAACTGGTTTGCCCAGTCTAGCGGAATATTTAACCCTTTCTCCAAGATCTCAACATTGTCCTTGTCGAAGATTGAAAATGACGTGGTATTTGTACTGAGCTGCACATATCTACCTCTCTGTACTCCCTGAACACCATCTGCTATAAGCAGTCCTCCAAACGTCTCGGGTAATGGAGAGGTCTCAATACTTTGGTATTCAGCAAGACAGTCCTTGTGCTTGCTGCCAGAACTCATATCCTTTATCAATGGTTGAGAGCTTTTCATTACTTCCTCCAAGGTATGGAAATCTTCGAGAAGGTAGACATTATTCTTGTGGTCCAGTTCCACCAAGCCGTAGTTGTTGGGCTCTTGTGAAAACTCGTATACCAGTCCGCCGCTAAACACCGGCATCATATCCGTATAAAGCGACTTGACCTCTTGGAACTGCCGCGGCATTACAATATTGCATCCATACTCTGACAAAAATACCGGCATGGCAAAGTCGACATAATCAGCAAGTAGAATATCATAGCCACTGGATTGAAAGGTATTCTCACCACACCATTGGTAAGAGTTGACACCGTAAAAATCAACCGCGGTAGAATTGTCGCCACATTCCAGGTACTTGGCCAGGGAAACACGATATCTCAAATCATCTGCTGCCGAATAGCCCACTGGAATAGTTCTGTCCGAGTTGTGCTTGATATACCGCTTGACATCACGGATCACAGCCTTGACGTATCGTGGTGAGACAGTCGCTGACCTGTCGTCGTTGATAACCTCATTTCCTGCAAAAAAGCCCAACGTATTATTGTAGCCAGAAAATGATTCTACAACTTGGAAAACGTGACTAAGGTATTCCTTGCCATATGTCGTCCACGGCTCGTATCGATTCAGGGACTCGCCCATGCGCGGCGAGTTGACATCCAAGATCAGATATATACCGGATGCCGCGAGCATCGTCATGCATTCGTTGTGATCCAGCTCCGGATTAACTGTATACACTCTAATCGCCTGGAATTATCCCGGTTAGCATAAAATAATTTTTAAAAGACATACGTTGATTCCAAGCTTGCGAAAGAGAAAGACATCTCGAGCGCAAATGTCTGGGTCGCTTAACGGATCAGCGCGACCATAGTAGCCACTCGAGCCTCCAGGCTGATAGTCCACTCCACGGATCAAAAAGGGCTCACCAGTAACACTGTCGATAAAAGACCGGCCCTTGATTTCTATTGGATGAACGAATTCTTCTGCTGTAGTTAGGCCCAGGATACCTAGCGCTAAAAGCAATGGCCACCAAAACATCACTTTGTCGAGCGGCTCAAGATTGTGCATATGAGGGAGGAAGCGCGGCAAACCACTGTTCTTGTCTACACCAAATACTTGACAATAACAACAAAAATTTGAGATTTTTTTCTACAGACGTTTATCGACCCATCCAGCCGCCATCAACAAGCAGAGTTTCGCCATTGACATAGTTAGATGCAACTGATGCTAGGAAAACAACTGGGCCCTTGAAATCTGCAGGCTCTCCCCATCGACCAGCAGGAATTCGCTCCAAGATCTGTCGACTTCTGTTTGGGTCGGCGATCAATGCTTCATTCATATCTGTCGCAATATAGCCTGGAGCAATTCCATTGACATTGATGCCCTTGCCAGCCCATTCGTTCGAGAGTGCCATGGTCAATGTTCGAATTCCACCCTTGGCCGCCGCATACGCAGGCACGGTGAGACCTCCCTGGAACGAGAGCAACGAAGCAATATTGATGATCTTGCCTCTGTTTCCACTATTATCTTGCTCCTGAGTAAGCATATGAGCACCTACATCTCGGCAGAGTGTCCAGCAAGTGGTCAAGTTCACTTGGAGCACCTCATCCCAAGCCTCGTGGGCGAACTTGTGTGATGGCTCTCGATGCTGGATACCAGCACAGTTCAACAAAATGTCAATTCGGGGAACCAACTTAAGAGCATCAGCAACAATATGCTTGACCTTTTCCTTGTCACTCAAATCCCCAACCACAATAGTGGCTTTTCGACCGAGCTTTTCGATCTGGGTTTTGGTATCTTGCTTGGACTCGTCTCGTTGCACCAGCAGGATGTCCGCACCCGCCTCAGCAAGAGCTATAGCCATACCAGCACCGATTCCTCGAGTACCGCCAGTGACAAGGGCCACTTTTCCTTCGAGACTGAACAGATTGGAACTCATGATATTTGATTTTCTTAGCCAGAGGTTATGTCAGGAGAAAGAGAGAGGATTTTCCACGGACATTCTATTTGCTGCGAGCGGATCTGTACTTGATGCCCGCCCGCCGGGCCCCCACATACCCCACGCTTGAGCGCATCAGATCATATAATGTTGAAATATCGCTCCGCATTTTCATTGGCGACTCCTCACTCACATTTATTTGTAGTAGAAAATGACAGAAATCAGGGCCAGTGTTCTCCATAAGGCAGGCGATCTCCAGCTTGAAACCAGAGTCATAGATGCTCCAGCTACGAACGAAGTTCAGGTCGAGCTCAAGGCAACGACACTATGCGGATCCGATATGCATTATTTCAACCATGGCGCAAATGGTGACTTCAAGGTTAGAGAGCCGTTGTCACTAGGACATGAGTCCTCTGGTATTATCACACAAGTAGGAGAAGGTGTGACGGATTTGAAGGTTGGCGATAGAGTTGCCTTGGAGGTTGGTGTCCCGTGCGGAAAATGCGCATTGTGCAAAAAAGGAAGATACAACCTTTGCAAGCAGATGAAATTCAGATCCAGTGCCAAGATCTTTCCTCATTTCCAAGGTACACTCCAGGACCGGATCAATTGTCCAGCCGATCTATGCCATCGGCTCGTGGATAATGTTTCCTATGAAGAAGCCGCTTTAGCTGAACCGCTCGCTGTTGCCGTCCATGCTTGCAACCGTGCAAAGGTGACACCAGGAAGCTCTGTGCTCGTTCTAGGTGCTGGAGCGGTTGGATTGTTCACTGCGGCTGTGGCAAAGAGCTGCGGGGCAACTTCGATCACTATTGCTGATATTGCCGAGAACAGGGTCCAGTTTGCGCTGGAACACAAGTTTGCAACCGAGGGAGTCACGCTCCCATTGAAAAGAGGTAGTTCTACCGAGGAAAAGCTTGAGATCGCTCGAGAATCTGCCGCACTGTTGACCAAAGCCAATGGCGACGAAGAGTACGATTTCACGTTTGAATGCACTGGTGTTGAATCATGTGTTCAAAGTGGCATTTTTGCAACAGGTCCCGGTGGCAAGCTCATGTTTGTCGGTATGGGTAACCCTGTCCAGACGTTGCATATTGGAGCCGCGGCCTTGCGTGAGGTCGACCTAATTGGCGTGTTTAGATACGCCAATGCCTATCCTATTGCACTCAATCTGATGGCTCGGGGTCTCATTCCTGCTTTAGATAAGATTATAACTCACCGTGTTGAGGGACTTGACCGTGTGCCCGACGCCTTTGGGCTCGCCGGCAAGCCACAGGATAAAGATGGCAACCTCGTCATTAAAGTCGCTATTGTCTATTAATATCATATAGCTTTCTTCGTAATTGTAACCGCAATAAAAATGTCTCGGGCTGTCTTGTGTATCAATATGGCGGTCATTAGATAAATTGCACACATATTTGCACACAGCCTCGTTCTCCGCAGTGCGGCTATAGGGGCGCCGTATTACAGTGTACACGACTATAGCGACACTGACACCTATCAACAGTGCAATGAAACAATCACTTTGATGTCGATTTCCATGCGTAAAATTCAATTAATAAGCCGCTTACACCCCGTAATTGAAAATCTTAGACAGAAAAAAAAACTTTATCGTGAGCTAAAATTGGTGCGACCTCAGTAAATTTTGATCCATACGAATGATAGCATATTGCAGGAATCCATCACCATCATCATCTTCATCGAAATCGTTCCCCGAAGTCTGTGTTGTTCTATGCAGATTATTTTTTCACCGGATAACAATCTCCGACGCGTCGGCGTAATCTGATCATGCGAGCTGGCTAATATTGGAAAGGGCACAGCCGTGCACCCGTCACAGCCGATCGAAGCGCTTAAACACCGACGCACCCGGATGACGTCACTATGGGAAAGGGGTGAGGCTTCCGATAATGCTGCACTAATATCGGCCGTACCGTCTAAATTTTTATATCTGTGCAGCGCACAAGATGATCTAAGCAAATCCGCCGCGATCAGACAAAATTTAATCATAGTCTGCTGATCCTGCTTATTCAGAAACATTGGGTCATCGCGGCGCAATATGAGGCGCGTATCTGATTAATATATAAACGGTCCATTCCCTCTGGTCTCTAGCATCTATCTACCACATTCATATATCATTACTCTAATCACCACCTAAACACATCATCCACATCTCTTTTTTCTCTCACTTGCATTACACACACCAGAAACCCATGGCTCTATCCTCAGATGCAGCACTTAGCTTGGAACGAGGAATCAACGACATTGAGGACTACGACGGAGACCTCGACGCATACGCCTCCGCTACGCTATCGCGGATCGATGAGGCTACCTCGACAACAGATTTCCACGAGATTTCAGATCTCATCTACCGCCTGATCATGTGTATGATCATTCAAGCGACGACGCTCGCCAACATTGGCCGAATGCGGACGCCCACGCTTGCTCGGCTAGAGCGTCAACTGTTTGCGCTTTCGCGCTTATCGCAGAAGCTCGATAAGGATGGCTATGCGTTTGTACTCGCCCTAGTGAACCTAGCTTCGTTGAAGTACAAGGAAGAGACTCTAGAGAAGTCACATCAGTTGCATCAATCGGAGCCATTTAATTCTATGCATTCACCAGACTACGAGGAAATCTTCAAGAGCTTCCCGAGTCACTCAGGTGACGAACTTGATGCCGTCAAGGCTATTTATTTGGAATACACCAGCAAGGGTGAACCGTTCCACAGCTATATTAGCTAACTAAGTCATTTGTACATATAGCATTGTAACTATGTACAACCCTCTAATATTTATTTGCATATCATCCTTTACAATGTGTGGCGTCGCCGTGGATGGTTCTAGTACCTTCCAGCAAGCCGCAGCACATGTCGCAGCGTGGCGTTGGGGTGCGCTGGCGGTTTTTCTCACTATATTTTTCCAAACAACATCCCCGCTGAAATCCGCCACTCTTCTTTCTCTTCTATTCAGCATCACATACACAAGAATGGTCGACCAGACGAAAAAGGATTTGGCCGTCGGCATTATTGATTTCCTCACATCCTCAATCCGTGACGGCACTGTTTCTAGCGATGACAAGGACTCTGTTGAAGTGGCCATTGAGTGCCTGTCTGACGTTTTCGGTGTGAGCCTTGCCGACAAGCAGAAGATTTACGGAAACGATTCTCTTCTCAGTCTGTATACAAACGCCAAGAAAGAGAAGACATCTGCCGCTGGACCGGAAGCAAGCACCAAGGTTGTGAGTGAAGAAGACAAGAAGAAGGCTGAGGACCTCAAGGTGCAGGGAAACCGCCAGATGGCCCAAAAGAACTTCACCGAGGCTGTAGCACTATACACACAGGCCATTGAGCTTGATCCAAAGAATGCAGTCTACCTTTCAAATCGTTCTGCCGCTTACAGCTCGCTCCGTGAGAGCCAAAAGGCCGCTGATGACGCCAAGAAGGCTATTGAGATCGATTCTACATACGCCAAGGCTTATTCCAGACTCGGTCTTGCACTTTACAGTTTGGGCGACGCGCAAGGCGCCCTTGAAGCTTATAAGAATGGTTTGGAGGCTGAAGGTGAGAACAAGTCTGATGGTATGAAGCGAGGCTATGAGACTGCAAAGAAGCGTGTTGAGGAAGAGCTTGGCTCGACCGAGGAATCTTCTTCTACTACCACCAGAGCTGCAGACAATGCCAGCGCTGCTGATTCACTCTACGGAAATAATAACGGCCCAGGTGGTCTTCCAGATTTGTCGTCCTTGTTGGGTGGTGCTGGCGGCGGTGCCGGTGGAATGCCAGATTTCTCATCCATTTTGAGCAATCCACAGTTTTCTCAAATGGCACAGAGCATCATGTCCAATCCTAACCTCGGTGAGATGATGAACAACCCTTCGGTGCAACAGATGATGTCTGGCATGCGAAATGGCCAGATGCCAAGCTTTTCTGATCTGATGAGCAATCCTGCTGTGCAGAACTTGGCTCGGTCAATGGGCATGGATCAGAACGGCAACAATGCAAACAACGATAACGAACACTCTAACTGATTTTTATAGCATACCAAATGTGAGACCTTAATAATATGAGACGAAACTCCCGTTTTCGATGCATATTGGGTTCACCAGCTGGATTGTTGACAGAAAGTACACCAAAAACTCATGGCCGTTGATGAACAATGTTAATTCTGCAATTCTGAGAAAACAGGGACATTTTTGCAAACGTTGCATGAGGGCTGCGCACGTGCTGTCTTTCGAGTCAGTACCGTGGCCTTCAATATGTGACAGCAATTTGGTCCCTGTATCTGCGGAGAAAGCGACATCACATTACATTTTACTGAGGCCTCTAAGAGAAAATGTCTTTTTATAACGTCCAACTGGTGTGTCCAAGTGCAATTTCCAGCGTAGAAAAGTGAATGCACTCCGTCACCATTGCTCCAGTAATGAAAAAAAAAATCGATTAGTAATAAATAAAGTATGAGAAAATCTATAATTCATTGGACAGTTGATCCTTGAGTCGCTCTAGCCTCATCAGCCGCTCCTTGCCATCGCGTATCATTGTACGAGAAAACTTGCCTAGTAAAGAAGCAATCTCGTACTCTTGAGTAGTATAGAATCCTCCAAGTTCACTGGCAGACACAATGTGCGCGTACTTGATTTCGGAACTGAGTCTGCGCACCTCGCTTTGGCCAACGTAGATTCTATCCTGTGCATCATGCATTTCACGTTCGCGTTTTTCTTCAAATAGGCCCATGGGCCATCCGTTCTTGCCCTGGAGCTTCTCCAGCTGCTGCTGATTCTTCTCAATCATGACCTCTTGCTGGGAATGCTGCCGGATCAACGACATGGGCTGCGACAGCGCCGCCATGACCGAGTTTGCCACGGCTGAGAGCTCGGAGATGGTGTTGCTCAAAGTGGCGTTGCCATCGCTATGGACCATGCTCGCTAGCGTAAAGTAGTTTTTGAAACACTTCTCATGCATCTCTTTCAGAAAGTCGACTTCCCAGAACTTGCCGTCGAATATAAGCAATGCGCTGGATAGATCGTAAGTTTTGTTCTTCAGTTGAAGAGAAACGTCTGATAGTCGCACCAGGGCATTCGACACCTTTCTGGTCTCATTGCCAGCGTGCTCGAAGAACGTGCTAACTGGATCAATGTCTGCTTTTTTGTACAACACAGAGTCACCGTATTGACGCTCTTTTTCATTCTCAAGCTTCTTTTTGCATCTGTCCCTAGATTGAGATTTGCTAAATTCTTGAATAAGCAGGAACTCCCACAAAAGCTCGTGTGTTGAAAAGGCCGGGTGCTGAACCAAAATGCGCAGGAATATATTGAGGCGGCACTGGACTTCGTAAATGGCTTCTCTGAAGGGTCTGTTTATAGCAGATGCAGACTGGTTGGATTTCAGAGTTGGGATCCACGAATACGGCTTTTCATAAGTCAACCACTTTTGCAAAAACACAAAGTCAGAGAAGCTTCGTTGAACGGTAGAAACACTGGATTTCCCAATAGTGCTGGATTTGATAATGAACTGGAGCTCGCCATCCAACTTGGCTACCCTGGTTATAGCAACCACCCTGTCGTTGATAGGAACTTGGTCGAATAAATAATAATCTGTAGGTTAGTTTGTCTGTTCTCACTCTTCAACATACTGTCTAGTATCGAGACCACCTCTGCGTCTCGTGCAAGCTCTATAGCACGGAAGGATCTCACATCTCGCCGGTCCATGTCTAATAGTGGATGATGGTTCAATAGCTCTATCGCGTCCAACCGTGAGTACTTGCAATATATCATCATTGGGGTCATTTTCTTGTAGTTGGGGTAGTTGATGTCGGGGTTCATGGCAAGAATCGTGCGGATCGTTTCTGGTGTCTTTGCAATATGCAAGAGCGTGTTACCCTTGTCGTCAATGTGTTCATACAGTGAGAGCTCCTTGTCGGCCAGTTGCGCTTCTTGTTTCGCTGCATCAATGGCTGAGCTAACAAGTTGATCATACCTCGGATGGTCATAGCATCGACAGATGCCAAACAGCGGCGTTTGGCCATTGTGATCACGCTGAGTCCAGTTCACTAATGGACCAACTCTCTCCACCAGCCATGGCGCATGGAAAAGGTAGTGTCCGACCGTGCGATGAAACTCATCCACGCAAGCAAAATAATCTCTCTTCTCTTTCTCGTCGGAACCGGCAATCGCATCAAGCACCGCTTCTATAATCTCCTTCTGCTCTAGCTGAACAGCCGCGATCAGCAAAGTACAGCCACCCACTGAACGGTCTCCAAGTACAGCATTCGTGTCTATAATATCCGTCTGTTTCAGTAACGTGAAAAATGCCTCGTTGTTTTGCTCGTGAATGGCTTGCATCAAGCACGATTCGCCGTTGCGCCGACTCAACAGTGTAGACCCATGATTTGAATCCAAGAGCTTCTTAACAGTCGCATTGATATCAGTCTTGTCCTTTATCGCCGTCCATAACTCAATATTCCGCTCGGAAGCCCTCTGTAAAGCGGTTCCTTCGTTAGCGATATGGAACATCACCCCTTCAAATGTCAAGAGCGCATAACCAACTTGGCCCGATTCTGTATCGTTGAATGAAAAGTTCTTGATGTAATAGAGCTCAGTATCCAAATGCTCAACCTGTGATCTACAAATCACCAATGTGAGAAGACTCACTAGATAATCTGCATTGACGTGCTGCCGCGCCGCACCGACCGCAGCATTAGAGACATTGTTTTCGGCATTTCCGCTCAAGATTTTCATGACGTTCAGGAGCCGCTTCATTTTATTCTTTGCTCCAAATGAGTTGGAGATCTCATTGAGTTCTTTAGTGGCGTCTTGGACTAAGGATTCCAGCTTCGAGAGTTCACTTAGAGGTATAGCCTCAGGCAAGCCCACGTGCGCAATATCCACATTCCGAATCTTTTCAATTGCATTCAAAAGCTCTAAATCCTTGTGCTTGCGCAACTCAATAAGCCTTTCCCATATTCTCTTGCCAACCCCCACATCGATATAATCATGTAGAAAACCTGCAATGTCGTCGCCATCAAGGTCGCAATCTGAGGTGACTGTAGATATGACACTTGCATCGCTGTTCTGAAAGATCTGGGCACTCAGGTTCACCGCAATGTCAAATGCGTCACCAATAACATCCTCGTTCTGTGCATTTGCCACATTGAAATTCTCTAACACAAGCTGCAGCGGCTGTTGAATGTGCCGGCGGAGTGCAGGGTACCAAGATATCAGTACACCCAGATCTAATTGCTCCTTCTCTTCGTCGCTAAGTTTTCTCACAGTACCAGAACTCTTTGGTCCTATATGAGCCGAAAAGAGATCATAGTTCCCGGATATCGTGGCGGATATTTCTTTACTCGGTATAGGCGTCCCGCTTAGTGGCCTCGCCACCTCTATGATCAAAAATTGTGCATTGGAAGGAAATCCTTTTGTACCCGGATTGAATAGATACTCTCTCAAGATCGAGGCAAAAATCTGGGTCTGTAGGCCCTTCAGGACTTTAACTTTCCCATTATCGATGACCACACTCTTGCCATTGAGAGTTCCAAAATATCTAGCTCGTTGAGACTGGGAGCTTGTCGGCACCTGTACAATATGTGAAGCAATAAAATCATCCTGCAGACACAGATCTCTCATAGGAAGTGATGTTTTGCTGTCCACACTACTCAATAGCCGAAACGTCTCAGGAACAATGATGGTGTAGGCACCGGAGTTGTTGGCCAGAGTCTGAACAAGGTCCCGGTGCTTAGACGATGGATTCGGATGATTGAATACTGCATTAAGCAGCGGATTCATTAATCTGTAGGACATAACTTGAGCATTGATGCTTGTGAGTCTTTCGAGAGCTGATTTGCTTGTACGGTGGCGTGGAGCGTAATGTAATTGCGGGTTATCTGGGGGAGATGACCATCCAGGCCATATGATGTATTTGAATCCCAAAGGCTGATCAAGTGTTGTCCTAATTAGGTAAGCGCTTCAGCCGCACCGTTGCCCTTTTTTTCAACCTATTGTCAAATTGCATCTACTAAAACTAGTCGCATTCTGAGAAAAATATCGGAAGAATAATGACAAAGGGCAAAGGACATGGGTATAAGGGTCGTTATGAGACCAAGCATAAGGAAGTTGCAGTGAATACCGATTTTCCCGCCAAGATGGCGATGTGGGTATGTTGAAATGACGATATTTTGCATTTTGCTAACAGGCCAGGACTTTGATCACTGTGATCCGAAACGATGTAGTGGTAAGAAGCTCAGCCGCCTGGGTTTAATCAAAAGGTTACGAGTGGGACAAAAGTTTGGAGGTATTGTCGTTTCGCCCAAGGGCAAAGGCGTGGTTTGTCCTGATGACGCTGAAATTGTCGAAATGCATGGAGCAGCTGTTGTCGAGTGCTCCTGGGCTCGAGTTGATGAGGTTCCATTCAATAAAATTGGTGGGAAGTACGAAAGACTACGTAAGTGACGACATATATAAGATTTTACTAACAGAGTACAGTGCCCTATCTCGTTGCCGCAAATCCGGTCAACTACGGCAAGCCATGGAAGTTGAATTGTGTTGAAGCACTAGCGGCATGCTTTGCCATCACCGGTCATATGGACTGGGCCGAAGAAGTCATGTCGCATTTCTCGTGGGGTCATGCTTTTCTTGAAATTAACGAAGAGTTATTCGATCTATACCAAGAGTGCACTGATCAAGAGAGCATGGAAATAGCTCAAGAGAAGTGGTTCAAGATGCTTGAAGAGGAAGCCGCAGAGAAGGAGAAGGCCAAGCAAGATGGCGGTTATGGCATTATTTATCCACCTTCGGAATCTGAATCCGAGTATGAAACGGATGAAGAAGAAGATGGCGAAGAAGCTAAAGATGAGGTTAAGGAAGGCAGTTCCCATACTACGGAGTCGGACGATTTGCATCAAATAGAAAGTGGAGCAAAGGCTCTGGATTTGGATAAGGACGATCTATAACTTAAAGTTCTACTCAGCAAAAAAGTGTTTAACCGAAAAATTTCGCCTTGAAGCTGGATTTCAACGCATTGGTTTTGGCGTCTTTCACGAAATCATTGAGTGAGTTCATGTAGTTCGAACTGACTTGCTCAAGGTTATTTAATGCGCCCTGAACACCACCTACGTTCTCTCCGCGATCCTCCGCATCGTCATAACCCCAGCTGCTGGAGCTGTTGTTGGTATTTGTACGCCGTTGCTTATCTCTGATGAGCCGTTCTTGTTCCGCCCTAGCTCTCTCCTCGCTGATTTGACGTTTAGACTTTGGTCTCCTGGGACCTCCAATAAGTAGATCTAAATCTTCCAATTTTGTAAACTGTTTGCCTTTCACCCATTGCAATGTGCTTATCGTTGGCCGTGGTGGCATTGTCTTCATAACGTCGTAAAGTGCATCTTCTGGAATTTGCTCTTGCTGGATTCCTCGTCCCCAAATTCTCAGTAATCCTCCACTATGCAGATCCGACCGTACAACAACATCACCTGTGCGCGTCACGACGGAGTCTTTGCCAAACTTGGGGTCAACTGTATATGGTACTTTCCTCACGCTGATTTCCCTAAGGGTCGGGAGACCCAGAATTCGTAGCTCAGATTGGTCTGTGAGTAGCACAAGAGCTAACGAATCATTCTCACGAAGATAGGATATACCAGCAGATAAGACACCGAAATTGTTAAACTTCTTGTGAGTAATCTTATCGTTTGGTTGTCGAATGACTCTAACATGTGTGCGCGTTACAACTGCCAAACCGCTTGGAATCATGATTCCTTGAGCTAGCCGCGACATGACCTCAGGTTCGGCAACTGCACTGGTACCGTTCTCGAGATTCAGAGGGCTGAGGCTAATGACGGGCTCTTCGGATATGTTCATTACACCAACCACCGCAACCTCATACCCTCCTCGCTGCGATGGAACAATGCGTAACGTATATACATTTCCTGCTGAAGATCCCACAGAAACCACAATGCTACTATATGGCTCATCGTCGAGTGCATATATTCCGATTTCTATGGCGGTCGGGTAGTCCTTCGCACTCGAGATGCTAGATCGCTTAGCTTTTCGGGATGCATTCGCGATCGATTGCGCCAACGACTGTCTGAAAATGACGGCTGGGCCTCGCTTGTCAACGATAAGTACCTCGCCGTTCTCATATCCGATTCCGACAAACCCAATACTGGAGTTTACCAACGCAGTACATCTTCCAGCCTGCGCAGACACAAGCGTCTGTGGTAAAAATCCCTCTCTCAAGTTTAATGGAGCTCGAGCTGAAATGTCTTCTAGAAGCTCAGGTTCGCCTGAAATGTTCATATTACCCATGGCTCGAGAAAGGTCTCTCTTGTTGACACCAAATGCAAAAAGCACAACTTCACCACTTGCAGATGCTACAGCGAGCTCGCCGACTTTCCCAGCAAATGAGAGCTTTTCAACCGCAATATCTGTATGCTTACGCAGCGCGTTGCTCATGCTGACTTCGAGTACGTTTGAGTCTTCAATCTCACCATGCGATGCATCCCAGAGCTTGACAGTACCATCAAGATGACCAGTGCACAGAGCAGCACGGTCCTGGAACTGTCTTAAATGACGACGA
Source organism: Blastobotrys petasosporus (assembly GCA_030580095.1). Taxonomy (NCBI): domain Eukaryota; kingdom Fungi; phylum Ascomycota; class Dipodascomycetes; order Dipodascales; family Trichomonascaceae; genus Blastobotrys; species Blastobotrys petasosporus. The sequence goes on along the minus strand of JAKTSG010000049.1, from coordinate 13,113 downwards.
GCAGGGGCACCGCCTCGGAATATTCCTTCGGCATTCCGCACAGTAGCTAGCATTCCGACCCATTGCGTTCTAGGGACAAGCGATACTGACAAAACACTGACGTGCGGACTGATCCATCCTAGAGATGGAGGAAGAAGCGTCGGGTCAGTGACTGTATTCCCATCTGGGTAGCTGATAGTGATCAATTCGCCTGTAGTGAGCAAAAGCATAACATATCTCGGGTTGAAGTTTCCTCCGTAGAAGGGGCTTTCACGGGCAACCGTCCAGAAATGGGCCACGTTGGCGTTCTCAGGTATCGGGAAAATCTTGTGTCTTCGAGGCATAGAGTAGTGCTCGCTCATCTTGGCGTAGGAGGTTACCGAATATTCCGGTGTAGGGCCGAAATCCAGCATTGTAAGCCCCTTTGCAGCACCTTGGAATACGTCGCCACCAGATACCAAAATTGACGTCTCTTCTGGTTTGTTGGTACATATCCAAGCAACTTTAGTGATAGGATTGCGGCTAGAGCCCTCTGCCGCGGGGTTTTGTGCTCGACGAGGTATGTTGACATCGGTGTCGATCAGCGTTCTTGCTTGGAGCAGCTTCCCTTCCGTACCATCCCAAAACACTAGTGAGCCATCGACATGGGCAGTTAAAATGTGGTGTCCATTAGGGTGCCAACATGCCGAGATAAATTGAGGATGTCTGAACTGCCCAATTGCCATGGGATCTGTATCTCCGCCCGGTGCACCGGCTGGAACTTCATATCGTAGCGATAGTCGAATCTCGCTCTGTGATATCGAGAAAACTGCAGCAATATCCGTATAACACACTAGAATTTGCGAAGCGTCTCGCGGGTGAAGAGCAATACTGAGCACAGGAGACATTCGGACCTTGCTCATCACGCTTTTTTGAAGATTGCCGATTCTATAAGGCGTGATTCCACCCCGGTCAACGTCGTACACCATAATCTGACCGTTATCGAGCCCCAAAAACAACCAGTCTAAAGCCGGATCTGATTCCACCGCTGTAATGTTGTATGTGCAGTTGTATTCAGATAGCGTTTCTTTAGTATCAAGGTCGATTACCGTGATGCGGTTTCTCCGGTCTATCGATACCAGGTACAGCGACCGGATGATCCGCAAATGAACAATCGCATCTCTGGCATTCGACGGGAAAACGACCTCCACATTCTGCTGGCCAAGGACATGGATCTTTCCGCTATCGGTGCCTACTGCCAGCAAACTCTGCACAGGGTCGAACGCCATCGTGGTAAGAGCGCCGCCTAACCCGAATCTTGCCACCTAGAATTTTACAGTTAGTTTTCTCAATACCACCTCAATCTTACATCATCAAGCTTGAAAAAACTGTCATTCAATGCGCCGGAGAAGTCTCGCTCTCCTAGAGCCTTCAATCTGGAGAACATGGTTGGGCTGGTGTGTCAAAGTGGAGTGAAATATCCACTATTGCCCGCAACGCAAGACGTCATACATTTGTTGGGATAACAGGTTTTTCAAGTAGCACATAAAACCTCCAATCATAAAAAGGTCTATAAATAAATTCATACATAAATTAAATTCTAGTAATCACGGTTACACTGGCAGTTGCAGTCGGGAACGGGACACACATCGTGTTTCTCAAACCACACCCTTGCATGACCGCAATGCAGCCCGTGATTGCACGACAGGCAAAACGTCGACCACTTGTCCAGCTGAGTATCAAGGCTATTCACGCCACCTTCTCCTTCCCTCCACATCGGCAACGCAGATGCTCCCAGGGGTAAAAGACAAATCACACATCTTGGTAGAGGATTGTTGCAATGCGGGCATCGACTGACCCCGAGGTTGACCTTGCTGCTGCTCAGCCGCATAGCTACTTCGGGAGCCGCAGGAGTGAGCGGCGTTTTGACTGGATCGCCAATGGTCTTGCCACAGTGTGTACACTTCAGATATATCTGTCTAGGTGGTTGCTTGGCTCTTCTTTCCCCAGCATGGTCCACGCTGAGGTGGTTACGGCTAACATCAAACTTGGCACGCTGGCCGAACATCCTCCAGCTATTCAACAAGCGTCTGTACTCTTCGATCCAGCAATGTGCCTTTTTATCTTCAAAATACCTGGGGCTTGCAAAGGAAACAATCAGCGAAGCAGTTTGCACGTCAGTGGTCTTGTCAACGTATGACTGTAGGAGCGGTATCACCCGCGGCGTGATACCAGTCAACATGATTCCTTCCAGGTCACCATTGGACACTGCTCGCTCCGTAACTCGATTAAGATAAGTGGTAAGCTCATCATCCGGCAAAAATCGGAATGCTATACCAAGTCGCTCAACTAGTGGAAGCGAGCCTTCGTCTAGTACATCAGTCCAAGAGCCATCAGATATAAACGCAAAGATGGCACGCAGATAAGGGTCATCCAGCTCTGACGCCAGCTTCCTGCATTGCTCTCTCCAGGGACTATTCATAGTGCTGTCCTTGTAGGCCAAGTATCCAGCAACTGCAGTTGACATGAGTCTTAGTCGCTCCTTTTTCGAGTTGGCTAGGCATTCCACAGCCCTGCTCACATCGTCATGGAAAACTGCCCAACCAGCGGCTTGCTCGTGCTTTCCTTCTTTCATCAAATTCTCCATTTCCCTGTCAAGACCTGCAATGTCGAAGCTCCAGCCAGCTACTCGTAAGCACAGTCTTCTACGCACATGCTTGGACCCTCCGGCTACTTTAGCCGATATAAACGGGTTCTTGCTCGCTTTCGCCATCGTAGCAACTACAGTGGTTTCGAAATCTTTCTCCGTTATAGGTCTTCGAACTCGCTGCCGTCTTTGGCCGTGAAGTCCGGCACTACCTTCCCAGATTCCCAAGACTCCTTCAAAGCCAAGATCTAGAGTGTCCGAAAGCATGGATTTTTTCTGCTCCGCACGACGAGCACACAGCATCCATTGCCATGCATATTTAAGGTAGCCATCGCCATGCTCCTGGTATAATATCTCAATGTTCTTCTCGCATTGCAAAGAGTAACCTGCCAACGCCCTCTTCCGCATTACGCAAGATATATCACCTCCGAGTACGCTCCTGTAGTCGAGCATCCCCTCAAACGTTGGATTCACAAAATATACATTCTCCTCCACAGATTCCTTGTCTGAATCATCCTCATCTTCGTCTTCTTCATCCTCATCATCGCTTTCCTTGGCCACTTTAGCATCCCGCTTGATATCTTCTCCATTCTCCTTGCTGGACTTCAAAGACAAGCGGCGCTGGTCTTGGGTGGCATGACCTTGGGACTCGACTATCGTGATACGTTCAGGGTCCACGACAGCCACATTGTTATGTGGATCAAATGCCATTGCATCGGGGCTTTCGACGTATTTCATTCTAAAGACTTGACCAGACTGCCTTATGCACACAAAGTTCACTGAATACGGTGTAGCAGTATCAGAAGTGTAATCGAAGGATACCACTCGATCAAAATCGGTGCGAGAATCCAACACGCACGATACGAAGAGCGAGTCGGTAGTCGTGGTCTTCCGTTGTCGCGGTTCAGTACCAAGGGACAGTTTACTCTGCCGTGCACCAGTCAAATAATCATCGTGTGCAACAGGCTGGACACCAATCTGCCACCGACGCATCATATTTCCATCATTGAGACTTGTAAACTCGTGGGCGTTTGTATGCGAGAATCGAAAGCACCCAGAGAGGTTCTTTCTATTTGTCTCTCCGAACATTCGAGTCATATAGAGTGCTGGCTCGCTTGATTGACTGTTTTTAATCGATCGTCTATCCCAAAGAGCAAACGCGCCATCTTCCGAATAAGTTGAAAAGTAATTGTCGTTGAGAGGGTTCACAGTTATGCCGTGAGAGCACTTGGCAGCACATTGAAATATCGGCGTAGGGGTCCGCAGATCGAATTCACGGAGAGATTTATAGCTTCCGCAAAGAACAGACTTCGGTGTTTGTCGTAAAAATGCAACAGAAACAACTACTTCATTAGGCATGAACGATTCAAGTGGAGTCCTTGGAGCATCCTCTGAAATGGAAGACGAGTGCTCAATATCCCAGATAAGCAAACTGGTATCGTTTCGGACTTTATCTAGACCTGTAGCCAGAAGTCCCTCATTGTTGAACGAGAGGGCATTGCATGGTCTCGGCTGTTTTGGTTTGATTTTGATCGCAGCCTGGTCGGCATTGAACATGTTGAAGACGTTCACCGAGCCATTCGAGGTACCCAGTCCCACGAGACCAAGGACGTTGCTAGCATAACCGTATGTCTGAATGGAGTCGAAATCGCTCTTTGTATAACTCTTGTTCGTAGTGTACGACTTGCTCTGTTTCTAGAGGCATTGTTAGGCTATTGGTCTGTCACCGGATGACTGTGGCATACTTGAAAAACAGACTCATACAGGTTCAGCTCATCTCTTCCAGGATTAAGTGCCAAAAAGTACTGTCTATCGCTTCTGTCCCATTGATATGTATGAACGATTGCCGCCATCGCAGCCAGAATTGAGCGATGTAAGACAGCTTATGGGGGTATGAATATGCGCGTGTGTCTCCCAGTAGAACGACGACTAGCGACACACGCCGCACGCCTGAAATTTTAAACGAAAAATCTAACTGTTTTGGACCTAAGCATGAGTTTGGCGAGATATCTGCCACGGAGTGGTAGCCAACAGTTTGTATGCATCAAATCATGTACAAGATTTTATTCCGACCGGCCACGGATCAGACTGGACGCTTTCCTCGACTCCACACTGAACGATTTAACTCGACAAAAGACAAAGCCTACGAATCACGATATTGATGCCTTAACAGCAGCCGCAAAACAGAGCAACGGTTTCAAACCTCAAATTAAGAGAGCCTCGCTATTTAGGAATGATTCGAAGAGCAGTGATGACGTGCCTCTTCAAACAAGTAGGCGGGAACGGGCGATATTCAGCACATTGATGAACTCGATTCTTGAACAAAAAGATAAAAGTGGGGAAAGCTTGAAGTCCCTGTTCGAAGTGTACGATACAAGCGATGACGTCGAATTAGGTGAACAGAGGTCCAACTCTGCTACGTCGCTGGGTAAAGTTTCGTCAAAAGCTCATCATGCGAAACCTGTGGTCGAACATATGCTCTCATTACAATCTGACCAGGAGCTGTTTAACTATTTCACCGAAAAAATCTTGAGCAGGTCGAACGAACTGACCAAAGTTGCAGAGCCCTCGACTCCAGTGAATGTTAATGCCCCGGTGATCGATTATGAGACCGTTCCAATCTACTTGGAACGTGCGATTAGCATCCTCATTGACAGTTTCGACTCGCCCGTTGCTGCAAATACCCTATTTGAATTGTCGAAACGAGCAAGTTTGGACTTTTATGCCGCGGCTTTCACTTCTGCGGTGTTCAACCGTATGATCACACTCAAATGGAAGTATTACCGAGATCTATATGCCGTCGAGTCGTTAATTGCAGAGATGAACGTAAATGCAGTCAAAGGTGATGACGGTACTGCTGCAGCTATTGCTATCGTGAGCTCTGGCTTTGAGCTCCTAGCATCCGACAACGTCAACACTACGCGGACGGATCTCGCACGCATGAGGAAGCTGACCAAATACCGCAGAGATCTAATCAACGAGCTCAAGCTCGAGCGCTTCAATTTGAAGCGTATATAGCATACTACTGTACATACTTTGCATTTTTATTTATTTCAAAAGAAGCTTACCTTTTGCCACAAACCGCCAACGTGCCGAGGCTCATGCAGCCGCACGGGCGGGATCACTCAAGCTCAGGCGGCGGCCACGCGGCTATTAAAGGGTTGTGAGGGCCCCGAAACTTGACAAATGCCAGGCAGATCTGAAAGCATGGCTGTCGAACAGGCAAATGGCAAACTCGCAAACCAGAGTCTCCGCTCTGCAGCTGGTCGATGTGCCGAGCTAGTAGATTGCTTCTTGAGTGAAGCAGTGGAAGACGTAAATAAGATCCGGAAGAGCACACAAGAACAGGTCAAACTGAGTCTGAAGATCATCAACGAGACGTTCGACAAGCATAAGTAAGCTGAATCCAACCACACAGATGAGTGGGCTAACTGAAGAACAGAATCGAAGAGCTGGCTCTATCATTTAACGGCGGGAAGGATTGCCAGGTTATGCTAATACTATTTCTCGCCGCCCTTCATCGCCGGCCAGATCACCTGGCCAGCCTTACCCGGGTGCCCTCAGTTTATGTTCACTTTGAAAACTCGTTTACAGAGGTGGACCAGTTTGTGGATCATTGTAAAGAAGAGTACTGCTTAGAGGTAGTTCGACTGCCGCCACCTTTGAAAGATGCATTTGAGCATTACCTCAACCACAACGCCGCCATCAAGGCAATATTTGTGGGCATCCGTCGCACGGATCCGTACGGCGATAAGTTAACTTATTATGAGAGAACCGACCATGGCTGGCCCGACTTTATCCGTGTGCATCCTGTTCTCGAATGGCATTTTGTCGAAGTTTGGGACGTACGTTTACCATGATTTGGCATGAATGAATTCTAACTCAGAAGCAGTTTCTCAGGCACACGAATGTACATTACTGCCCGCTTTACGATCAGGGTTATACGTCACTGGGAGGGACAGATAATACTAGAAGAAATCCCAGACTTTTGTTGAACGATGAGCGGGATGTCGAAGGAAATGCAATGTATCGTCCGGCGTATGAACTGACTGACGACGAGAATGAACGGCTTAGTAGAGTTAAATAAATAGATATTATCGTACATGTTCTTTTGAAGCACATTGCTTGTGTACATACTTATAAATATATTGTTGCATCACCTACTGCGCAACCTCTTGCGCCTATCGAGATCCTCATTTGCAACGACATTGACAGCCTCTGCCAATGATTTCCTAGTACGTCGACGGGACGCTTTGGGTGTTTTGTCACCATTTGGCTGCTGTGGTGTGGTCTGTTTTGTAGGTTCTTGTGTAATGGCCTGTTTTGCAGGTCCTTGCGTTTCAATAGCGCCATTAGATTCTTGTGTTGCAAGGGTGCCATTAGGTTCTTGTGTTTCGAGGGTGCCATTTTGAGCCTTGGATTCTGGTGCAGGCTCGGCGACCTTTGGTTCCGGCTCTGGCTCAACTGGTTTAGCGGTTCCATTAGGTACCTCTTTGGCCTGGCCATTCATATTTTCGGTAGCGACCGTCGCTATTCCGTCAATTGTTCCGGTGGGCTCGACAGTCGGTCGCGATGACGTTTTGCGGGCCTCCGAAACCCAAGTTGACACGAGTCTGAGCATCCGATTTGCCGTTTTCTTCACATCCGCTTGAGTAGATACCTTGAGAATAGTCTCAATGAACTGCTTCCAATCAGCTTCAAACTCGTCCAAACTGGCATAGCAGTATGTTCGGACGTTTTCTCCAATTCCTTCGAAATTGAGGACATGCTCATTAGCCAATTGCAAGTCCTGGAGCGGCAAAGATGCAAGATGCCGTGTAGTCATATCAGAGTTGACCAATTTCTGCCATATGGTAGAGAGAGTTTGTTGGACGGGGAAGTATTCTTCGTCAATCTGGATTTTGCGTTTGTCCAACGCCTCGACATTTTTAGCCCTCTTTTTCTGAGTATCAAGAAGAAGCTTCCGCAGCGTATTCAGCGTCTTGTAGTACTCGCCAATCTGCTCTTCACTTGGAGATACATCACCGTCATCTGCACCCTGTTGTGACGCGTCAAGCGCCATCTGCAACCGCTTAGATAAAGCCGCACCATGCCGATTCTGCAACTTTAGTGCCCAGTATCGGCTAATTTCATAAATGAATTCCTTGCTCTTCAAGACATGGAATCTTTGAAGCCGCTCTGATACATGATTCACGATCAGCTGGGGGATGACAGGAGTGCCTTGCTGCGTACGCCATGGAAGAAATCCTCTTGATGGCTTACGCACAAACTTGGTGGCCTTGACCACCGTGGTCGACAACAATGGATCCGACCACTCTGCATTGTCGTTCTCATTAACTCTCTTCGAATCGTAGTAGTCCTGAGCAACTTTAAGCGTATGATCGACATCTACAACCTCGAGATGTTCGCGGGGCGTATGTCTGTTGCAGTAGCTTACCATTGTAGTTGGGTCCTGCAATGCTCCTAGAGGCCCAGTTGTAAATTTCATGTAAAGTCTGGCCTTACGCGCACATGTCGCATGGTAAGCCTGAACGCAGTTCTTGTTTGAGCATTGTATGCAAGCACCCATTCTGTATTTACAAATGTAGCATGTCAGTTTCCAACGTCCTTTGGGGATACGGGTGACACCGCAGATCGGCTCCATATAAATTAAATTTCGAAACGATGCTTCCGGTACCCACAATGTACAAACCACGTGTGCCCAATGCTCCGACTCTGTCGGTTTCAGCGCGCCAATTTTATTTGGGCAAAAAACGCACGCTGCCTTTCTGTGGCGAGATATTTTGCATTGAGCACAGAGCCACTGGCCCTCTGGAATAAAAGGAATGCCATAGCATTCTTGGTGCACGGCAATGTCGCAGCTGTCGCAGAAAACTATTGCGTTACTATTGTCACATTCGGATTCATCACAGATTGTACATCGCTGATCGTCAACCTCTGTAGGTTCGTCAGAGACTGCGGCTTTCTTTTTAGGGGGCATGCGGCGCTCAAGGATATACCACTCAATCTCCAGGAGGGTCATGGTTATCTCAAACACTTCTTTCGACACAGGCGAGGCACCTTCCTGATCCAGTCTTCTTTTATTCAGCATGTCCAGAAATATTTCGTCTTGCTCGTCCATATCGTACTCTGCATAAATTGGACGCGCCAACAGCTTCTTGCCTGAAGGTTTAGCTGGGGGCACTGCAACTTCAGCCTCTTCTTCCATGCGAGGCGGCTCCCCGGTCCGAATATAAGCAGTTGGCATTGTGAACTCGTCTGTCTCTTGGTAGCCAGCTGACGAAAGCTTCTTATCTACAAATGATTCTTCTTTTGAAAATGGGGTAATTTTGCGAAAACTCGGAGTCTTTTGCCCTGAGAGTATCGCCCTTTTGGGTCGACCATTAGTATCACCGTTTTCATGCAAGGTCTCAATCTGTTTGCTTCCAGTTAGAAAGACCGGCAGTGGTATTGACGCGTCGAGGTGTGGATATATCTCGTTAAAGTTGCATTCCTCTCTAGGTTTGTCGAGCGGGGCTTTCCGCACGCCCAAAACTTCCGTACCGTCCTTTTTCCTCTTTATGGACATTTGTTTTTTGCTGGAAAGCTAGCCGGTTTAGCATATACCACTTCGAAATCGCATCCGTTGAGATATGTGTGTCGCGTTGAAAAACCAATCTCCGCTACGCGTCCAGGTGCAACGACAGGTACTTCAAAGCTTGGAGCAAGCAGTTATCCAGCACAACTAATGATTTGCACAACAGATCCTGCGTGCCAGCAGTTGGATATACAAGCTATGCCAACAGTCGCCCCGTTTGTCGTGTGTTTGTTGCACCACTAGCACGACCTTCCGAACTGCTCTTACCTTTCGGGGCTGCGCGCACCCCCCTCCCCCTCCCCGTTAGATTGTCACCTCCCATATATATTTTTCTATCAGAACTTTTGACGTAAAGACGACACTTGCGATAAACGACAGCCGATATGGACTACCAGAATCGTGCGGGCTCCAAGTTTGGAGGTGGTGGCATGGCCACAAAAAGCGATATGGATCGTGAACGACAGAAGCGACTGGCGCGGTTGGCGATGGAGACGATAAATATCGATAAGGATCCATACATTTTCAAGAGCATAGACGGCAACTTTGAATGTCGGCTGTGTACGACAACGCATGCATCTGAGAGTTCATACCTAGCGCATACTCAGGGTAAACGACATCAATTCAATCTCGCTCGACGAGATGCTCAAAGTCGCAAAAATCAGCCGACAACAGCAGCAGCGGCAAAGGGTATCACTGCATCCACTGTCCAAGTCAAGAAAACAATAAAAATTGGCCGCCCGGGTTATAGAATCACAAAGATCCGCGACTCCAGTACAAAACAGGTTGGGCTTCTCTTTGAAGTGCGCTGTCCGGAAATCGGCACGGGAGTCAAGCCGCGATATCGACTGATGAGTGCGTACGAACAAAAAGTTGATCAGGCGGATCCCAATTACCAATACATTGTAGTAGCCGCCGAGCCTTACGACAATATTGCTTTCAAAATCGAAGCCAAAGATATTGATAACGAGAGTAGTAAAGTGTGGGACTACTTCGATCCCGATTCGAAAGAGTATTATCTCCAGATTCTATTCTCTGCGTGAATAGTGGAGGAAAGGCAACAGCGAGCGGGCACAAAGTTGGTGCGGGAAGTTGGCAGTATTTATATTTATTAAGTCATGTAGTTTTTGATGTTTCAAATCAGAACCCCTTACTCTATGCTTGAGCAGATCGCATAAAGCTATATACGCCTAGGGACTCGACTCCAGCTTCTCGTACTGCACTCAGAGTCTTGACTCTGGATTCATTGGAAACGTCTTGGTGTAGATCATACATTGTGAAGAGAGCCGTGAAGATGGATGGATAGCTGCTGCTTTGTGGGTCCTTCACCACCTTTTCCAGCAGTTCAATCGCCGCATCCATGTTACCAGCATGCAATTGTACAAGAGCAAGATTATTTTGTGCTTGCACAGATTCATTAGTCTCGAGAGTTTTTATAGCTTGTGTCCACTGTGCGTCTGTAATGAGACAGAGCGCAACGAAAAGCGTATTCTCTTCGTCGCTCTTCTTAAACCATGATTTTGCCGAGCTGCTGTCCCCTACTTTGAGATACGCCATTGCTAGCACAAACGCAGCGGTCTTTGCAAATGCCTTATCCTCCTCGGTTCCCGCTTCTGCTGTAACGTACAAACTCGTAAGATGATCAATCGCTGATGCGATATCACCACCGTTTATAAGTGTCGATGCAACATATAATCCCAACTCTCTGAGACGCTGGTCCCAGACTTCTGCCGTTTCTCGCATTGACTGATCAAGATTGCTGTTGCGTGCGTTCCCTGACTCCACTCTCGCTTCTCTAGCCATTGTGTAGTATCTTCCTAGCGCAGTTTGAGTATCGCGACCGGCTTGAATGGGTACTAGTAATATCCTAAATTCCCATGGTACGATGCAGTATCCTTCTTTTTGCCTGTATTTGTCTGCACCGAGATCCCCAAACTGTCGACACTCCTCAGCAGCTATCGTATTCAATCTTGCGAGCAAAAGGCAAGATATTCTTTTCCCCCAGAGGCTAAATATCGTTTTACTGTCATCAGAGGCGCATTTGATTAGCTCCTCTCGAGCTCTGTGTGCAGCGGGTATATATAGTCGTTTCTGTATTAGCTCGTCTAGACTGAAGCCTTCTATAGTCTGATTGTCTATTTTGAACGGCTCCGGTGGTTGCTAAAACATTAGATCGAGTACTTAGAAGCTTGTTATTCATACAGATGAAGGTAGCTGCTGGAAGCAGTGAGTTTCTTTGAGGTATTTGAGATCCATTATTGATTGTCCGCGCTGTCGTCAAGTGGTGATGTCTGAGAGTTCGGAGACCCAGCATGTTGAACAATCCTGGTCGCCACTGAACCTTGGCCAACTTTATGGAAACCTCAATCAAACTATTTCGTGAAAGATTTACTGGATAAAATAATTCTTAAGCTAAAATAACCCTGCATTGCAAGAATATATGGCCCATTGGCGGATCTTCTAATACTGCAGCACGCTCCCAATATCCTTTAATCTGAATACATCAACGACACAAAAGTTTCAACTGCATAAAAACCACACGATGTCGGTGGTGACGACCAAAAAAAAAGGAGCCCGAGTTCAGATCGATCCTGACAATGTGCCCTCTGATAATGAAGAACGTGAAGGAGGTGTGTACAACATTTGGTATCAGCAGTGGAGCGGCGGATCATCCAAGGCATATCACTACGACAAACCAGCGCTCGGACGATGCGATCCAGTACGCGACTCTGGGTACACTAAAGGCGACAAAATCCACGGAGCTTTCTTTTGCCTGAACTTTGCAAGAGGGTTGTGTCCGTTAGGCAAAAAATGTGAACGCCTCCATCGGTTGCCTCGTGTCGAGGATATATACCCGCCAAGTGTGGACTGTTTCGGCCGCAAAAAGCATGCAACATATAGAGAGGATATGAGCGGGGTAGGTTCTTTCCTGCGTCAGAACCGGAGCTTGTATGTAGCGAGAATAGGTTCAGGCAAGAACCTCGAGGAGGCTGTCTCGAGACACTTCTCTGCGTGGGGGGAAATCGACAGAATACGCGTGTTGGCTAATCGACATCTTGCGTTTGTAACATATATGAACGAAAACTCAGCACAATTTGCCAAAGAGGCTATGAATAGACAAAGCCTAGACGGCGACGAGATACTGACTGTTAAATGGGCCGCGGAGGATTCGAGCCCCGAGGCTCAGAGGAGAGAACAGAGAAGAATGGAGGACCAAGCTGCGGAAGCGATCCGCAAACTTTTACCCAAACAGCAAGTATTGGAGCTGGAGGGAGATGAAGAACAAGTGAAGAAAAGGAGGATAGAAGGGTCGTACGGATTGGAAGGTTACCAAGCACCGGATGAAATATGGTATGCCGAAAAGGACGATGCGCCGCCCGATGTGCAGGACAATGAGGAAAGCAACAAACAAGATGGGGAAAAGCTTCTTGAAATTGAGAACTCTCAGCCCAAAAGCTTGTTTTCCAGTGACACATTGCAGAACTTGAAGCTGGTAAGAGCGGCGCCGCAAACGCAAGCCGCACCTCAGAGGGCTGATGCGAAGAGAAAACTCATTAATTATGATAGCGATAGCGATTAGAGTCTATCCTATGTAATGTAATTTATTTATCTATTCTATTTCATAGAATTGCATCGGTATGCCCGTGTATGTAGGACGTGCGAGAAACAGTGGTAATTCGAACATGATGAACGCATATTTCATCAAGCCCAACCGAAAGCATTGCGACGTACTTAATCAGCAGACAATGCTAGAGCAAAAAAATTGCAAACATTCGTACCAAAACGACGATGAAGCAAAAAAAGAAATGGTCAATAGCGGGATCGAACCGCTGATCCTCGCGTTAACTATGATACCTGTTTCCAGATATGCGAAGAGTTGTTATTAGCACGATGCCTTAACCAACTGGGCCAATCGACCAGATCTGATATTTCA
>JAKTSG010000048.1:0-79356 GCA_030580095.1 Blastobotrys petasosporus | reverse complement strand
CAGAATCATCACACGCTTCAAAGTATGCGCTGCGAGCCTCGGCCATGGCTCCGGGGAAACATCGTTCGGCAATTTCAATAAGCTTGGATAGGGATGGCGCAGGCGTCTTGTCGCCGTCATCGGGACCTTGGGTTTCCAGCGCACTATTGATAGTATTCATTCCGCTCCAGTTTGATTGGAGAACGTCTTTAGAAGATAGCTGTCAAATTGGACGTTATGGGAATGTTTGGTTGGTTGGCTTGACTCAGTGCCCGTGGAGGCACTAGGTTAGTTCGGTGCGTAGACGGTATTACTGTTTACAGCCAACACACCAACCTCACAAGCAGGGATGGTTATTTTAAATTAAGTTAAATTATTGTTCATCAGAAACCTTGTTCGATGGCCCTCAAATCCACGTCAGATTAAGCTTACACACTAAAAGAAAGACATGTCGCAACATTTAATGCACCAAGTTCGTATGTGAGTTATGTTATCAAACGTCAGGACGTTATGTATGCCAACAAGCCATTACAGCTGCGTGAATGGGCCAAGAGTTGATCGCATATATTTGATAGTGTATGTTTGAAGTATATGGTGTTTTCAGCTTATATAATGGGCAATGACGACTAGAAAGACTAAAATCTGTTACTCAGGCTCTATCTAGAATCAATTTAACAACTCAACTTCGCCGCATTTGCTACGGCTCTTCCAGATTATGTGGGTGCGCAGCCTGCTATTAATCCAGCTGAGATTGCCATCCAGCACATCTCTAACCTAGCGTCCCTCAATTGCGGCGAACATCCGAACCGGTGACTGAGAAATATCAACACGCCTCGAGTGCCCACTTGCAAGAAATTGGAAATGCCCACTCATCAACGGAACCGGAAACTAAGCAATATTCTCGTTCCCGGATCCTGGCCATGCACTTACGGGCTGGATCAAAGCCGACAATATAACCGCCCTTTGATGCGACAGATTCACATCTGTAACCACAAAACCGGATTAATAATTGAAATTCTAATGCTTGTGCTACGCAATTTTTACCATTCTTGCAATGGCGTCGCTCCTTGTAGGTCAGGGATTTGGACAGGCTTCAGCGGGCTTCGAGTCGTTTCAGCCGCGCCTCTCCACCTGCACCCCGCGTTTGGACTCAACACCTGATATTGACCCTCGGCCAAAGCTTTCATCTACCCGGCATATATATATCTGCTTGCATCTCTCCACACTCTTTCACTACACTACTATCGAAGATGAGCGCGAACGACACATACCCGCTTGATCCAAAGCTCGAAAAGCTACTCGACCCTCAGTTTGTCGCTTTTTACAATCAGCTCATGATCAAGACCCCGCCGGTGCACGAGTTCACCCCGGCAATGGCCAGAATTGCGTACGACGCCTCCACTGCTACCCAACTTCCTGAGGTCGAACTTGCATCGATTGAAGATTTTGAGGTTGCTCCAGAGAAGACAGCAGACGAGGATGATGACGACGACGAGTTATACGAAGTGCCGATCCGGGTCTACACTCCAAATGGTCAAGCTCCCGCTGGCGGATGGCCCCTATACATCCACATGCACGGCGGTGGTTGGTGTATCGGGTCGTTAGAGACAGAGCACAACCATTGCACAATCTGGGCTCGAGACGCAAAGTGTGTAGTGGTAAGCATCGACTACCGGCTGGCGCCGGAGCACCACTTCCCTGCGGCCCACGACGACGCCTGGAACACTTACCGATGGATTGCGCAGAACCCAAAGAAGCTTAATATCAATCTAGACAAAATTGCTATCGGTGGCACGTCTGCTGGCGGAGGACTGACTGCAGCTGTGTGTCACGGCATTAGCCAGTACAATGCCAAGCATCCTATCCAAAAATTGCCTGTGCCAGTGCGACAGATTTTGATGGTTCCAAGTGTCAATGCAGCCGCTTCAGTAATCGATCCAAGAAACCCTCCAGCGCAAAAGTCCAAGATTAGCTTGATCAATGCACCTGGTCTGCCATTGATGACCAGCAAATGGTTTATCAACATGTACATTCCAAACGAGGAGAAGCGTTTCGATCTGCGATGCAGTCCATTGCACCACAAGGATGAAGACTTTAAGGGCCAACCGCCAGCACAATTTCATTGTGCAGAAATGGACACGTTGTCCGCCGACGGGTTGCTTTATGCCGAGAAGCTCAAGAAAGCCGGGGTCCCTGTTGAGGTCACCGTTCATAAAGGGAGCGCACATATTTTCACAGCATTTTCAGGTGTTCTTGATGAGTGCAAGAAGATGATTAGTGGGGTCAGCGACGGGTTGCGAAGGTCGTTCTATCGGGATGGGAAATTGTAGTGGCATTCGCATATGACAAGTATAAGAGATAGTACATGATATGACATATTAGATTAAAAACTTCCTCTCCAACGTAGATGCTGGAGGCTGCCTATTCTGTGCGTGTGGTCAGTTTGGCTGAATCTAAGGCGCAGCCGGCCGTCAATATACCTGGTGAGTGAGGCAAGCCATTGCCTTCTTGCTAATTTAAAAATTCAAAATGATTTTGAAAGTTAGTGATCAAACTCCCCACAAACCCGTGTATACGAACGTCGCGGATCCACGTCTACTCAGCATCCACTCAAAATATGGGTTACTTATCTGCCACCTTTCCTGTCAGCTCAACGATTTCCATCACTAGTTTATCACTGTCCATATCATCGGTGTAAGTGTGAACGTTGATGCCGTCGCCATTGCCTTTTGACAGTGCCGAGGCATCAAGAACACTTACATATCGAGCCATGATCGCTCCTCAAGTTAGCAAATCTGCTCACGGGACATAAAAAAAATCTTCTTGTGTCTCGACGGAGATTTTGAGCTCTGCGTCGATATTCTCTCACAGTTATCGTCTTCATGATTCGGCTCAGCGGATCAAGCAGGCTTGAACTGAAAGTCAATTCCTTGACAGGCAAAGAACATGATCATTCGTATTCCCGTATTTTATAGTCTTTCCACAGTCATTTCGAAGAAACCACGTCTTTTTCGATAATCAGCCGCACAACATGCGGCTCCGCCGCGCGTCCGCGAGAGCAACTGGTAGGTGTGAAAAAATCGGAAATCACGAAATTGACCTAGTAACTCAGATGGCAGAGTGTTGGATTCCAAATCCAGAGGTCGCAGGTTCAAGTCCTGTCTGGGTCATTTATTTTTGCTCTTTGAATACTTTTTAACATTGGTTACATGTTGCAATGTAGAAATGTTGTTTTTAATCGATTTGCATTCTCAAAATGAGAGAGTGGTGGTTGTGGCGGCGCGCGCGGACACCAACTCTTTCATGATGGCGCACTCGGTACTAGTTGCACTTGCATAATCTGCATGCTTTTGAAACAGGGTAATTTTTCATTTAATATTATTCTCATAAATATTCATACGTTCGTTATTTGTGCAGCATATATATTCATCTTTCCTCAGGATCGGTATCGGGAGTGGGGTACGCTCCATCTTCATTCTCGTCGTCGCTCAAGTCTTCAGCACCGACGGAGACAGTAAACGAAGGGAAGCTCTTTGAGCGCAAATGCAACAAGTCAGATTCTAGCTGTGGAGTTCCGATATGTGGCGTAAACTCGCTATCGCTATGCAAAAACGCCAGAGCCGGGTCCACGTCACTAGGAAAGTCGCCGTCTTCGTCGCGCAGCTTCGGAGAGGCAAATGAAGTGCGTTCGGGAGAGAGCGGGAGATCAGGCGATGCAGAACCTGAAGCCGACCAGTCCCTGATCTGGCGAGCGTATTCCCAGGGGGTACGATGTGGCATTGGAGGCGACGGTGCAAATTCCACTGGGGGCGTACCACGATTCGTAATGACAAACATGAGAATAATCAGCAGGATTACTGCTTGAAATATCCCCACTTTCTTCTGGTACACTAGCTCGTCGGCCATGAGTGTGAGTCGCGAACTGAGCGCTAGAATGTCGCGGTCGGATTTCTTCTTATACCGATCCAGCTCGACCACCGTGTCCATTAGCAAGTTGCTGTAATGACGCTGAAACTGATGCAGATGCTCGATCACCGATGAGTTGAATTGGCTGAAAAAGAGCTCGATGCGAAGGTTTTGTTTCTTTTCAATTTTGAACAGCACGTCTCTCAGGTTTGTGCTCTGCTCTTCGATATATTTCAGCGACAAGGTCGCATTACTTTCCAGCAGTTGGAGTCGTTTCATTATAGTTTGGAAGATGGAATCCTGGCTCTTGATCTCGGATGCAGGCACCGTGCTATTTGCAAGTGTGTAGTTGGTAGTGAAGGATGCATTGTAGACTCGGTCTTGAAGATAGAAATCCCAACAATAAGACTCGTTCAGCACAAGCGGAGACACCATATCATCGACACGAACGCTCGAAATCATCATGCTGTCATTATAGTCATCAAATGAGGAGTTTGACTGCCCTACCGGTAGCAGCGATGTCTCAGCCTCAACGTCGGCGGCTGTTTCTCCTGAGCCATCATGGTCATGCAATTCGCTGTCAGCAGTAGTGGAATTTTCCGTAGCTGCACCTCCTGTCGAGTTTTCTGACCTCTCTTGGGTCTTCACTTTTGGCCGTGGCTTACGTTTATCCCGCTGTCTCGACTCTTCGTTCCGGTATTCATCCATCATAGTTGTGCCATGGACTCTAACCAATGACACGGGACAGTAAAACTCATGTCCCCAATGACTCAGAAACTCAATCTGCAAGTACCTTGCCCAAATCTGCGGGCTGTCTATTTGAAAATGCTGGATATCTCGCACGCTGGCTGCTTCGAACTCGCCCAACACTTTCCAACTAGACGACTGCTGGACGGGGAATCTATCGCTTACCGAAAGCCGAACTTTACGGAACATTGATGAAAAGAACTCGTAGTTTGCAATAGACACTTTGTCGACAAGAATATCGTTGCACAGCTCAATTACCACAAACTTGTTGGGTGTGCCGCACTTGTTGAGCAGATACGAATCCTTATGTTCCGATAGAATATTCAATGCACCTTTTGTATCTGTATTCGATTTTATAATCGTCGCAGCGCAATCAAACGAGGCATAATTGAACCGCTCCTTATAAACCTTGCCTTCGTTTGGATCTGTGAAAAGTCCCGATTCGTCGTATTCATCATCTTCGTCATACTCCTCACCCACCACAGACTTCCCCACCAAGTCTTCTTGCCCGTTTTTCTCCAGGTTCAACTTCCTCCACTCTTCAAATGAAGGGAAGTTAGACCGGTCTATAGACAACACGTCCTCAACGATTTCTGTCGTCAGTTCACCAAGCCCAGCGTCTCGTACCTCCACTTCGTACACCGCGCTGTCGTCGTCATATTCGTCATAGTCACCAACCCCGCCGCCCGTTCTTGCGCTCTGGCCTATAGCTTGGCCCACGAGCATCAAAGCTGCTACCATCCATATGCGGCTTACCATTAATCTAAGCTCTGTGTATTTCACGACAAGATATCATTCATGCTTTGGTTGGGCAGACGGAAAACGGTGTACTGTACAGATAAATGAATGCGGGTTTCAGACTTCCAAAATACGCGGCGGCGGGCGGTTTATCCGGTGCGCGCCTGCACAGTTCCAAGTCTGTGACCCGCAAATGGCGACATCCGCGCATGAGCCAAGGGGGAACGGCAGTGGTGTTCATGTTGCACCACAATTTCCATAAAGTGAACAGAGAGAAGGTTGCGATTTCTGGGTTAAACGGTCCTGGGAATCTAATCGGTCAACGCTCATGCAATGCCGGCCGTTGCACGTTGACCGGTGCGGCTCGCTCCAATCGAATGGCGATCGAGTCTTGGGATATATGTATATGCTTGATAGGTGATTATCGACAATAAACTCATGAGATTGGTATGATGGTCAATTTGGTGACTATACTCAATGTTTATGCTTGGACTGTGCGCTCAAGTTCGTCATGTCCTATCGTTGAAACATTTCTCAGCCGCGCCTGGAAAATTTCTTTCGACGACGACCACTACTTTGATCCAAGCGACCATGGAGGACCTGACCCCGACCGTCACTGAGCAGGCGCACGAGCCAAGTAAAGAGCAGACCCGTATTGAACGGGGAGACCGGCCGTACAAGTTCGGCGAGCGATTCTTGAAGAACGAAGACGATGTTTGGAACCACAATGCATGGGATCATGTCGAATGGGGCGAGGAACAACGGATCGAGGCAGAGGAGAAGCTCGCAAAGCAAAAAGACGATCCAGTGAAGGAGTTTGACAAGAAGCAGTACATGGCTA
The DNA here is from genome assembly GCA_030580095.1 of Blastobotrys petasosporus. NCBI lineage: Eukaryota > Fungi > Ascomycota > Dipodascomycetes > Dipodascales > Trichomonascaceae > Blastobotrys > Blastobotrys petasosporus. Next base: position 73,145 of record JAKTSG010000048.1, on the reverse strand, counting down.
ATCCAGCAAAATACTGGGACATGTTTTATCGAAACAACAAGGACAATTTCTTCAAGGACCGTAAATGGCTCCAAGTCGAGTTTCCAGAGCTTTACGAGGCGACCAAGGCTGATGCCGGCATGAAGACAATCTTGGAAGTAGGCTGCGGTGCAGGAAATACACTATTCCCAGTGCTCAGTACGAATCAGAACCCCGAGCTCAAAATTGTCGGTGCAGATTTCTCAAAGCGGGCGGTGGAGATTGTCCGAGAATCGGAACAATTCGACAAGAAGAACGCAGATGCATTTGTGTGGGACTTGGCTGATCCTGAGGGCAAGCTTCCAGGAGATATGGAACCGCACAGTGTGGATATTGTTGTGATGATTTTCGTTTTCAGCGCATTGGCTCCTGAACAGTGGAAGCAAGCAGTTGCCAACTTGCAGAAACTGCTCAAGCCAGGTGGACAGATCCTATTTAGAGACTACGGTCGTTATGATTTGACTCAGATCAGATTCAAGAAAGGTCGATTGTTGGACGAAAACTTTTACATTCGTGGCGACGGCACACGAGTCTACTTTTTCACTGAGGAGGAGCTGGAGCAGATATTCGGCAGCGTGTTCAATACTGTCAAGATTGCGACCGACCGCCGACTGATGGTCAATCGACAACGCAAAATCAAAATGTACAGAATCTGGCTTCAGGCGCATTTCACCAATCCAGAGTAATTGAACCATAAAGGCAGAAATCAGAGGTAGTTATATCCTTTCTTCTTAAGCTGCCTCTCGGTCCAATTCCATGTCTTCCACGCCATTGCAAGATTGGCTGCCTTTCGCGATGTTCTGCCTTCTTCTCCGTAAGTGACGAGATACTTTCCACTGTCGCGATGAGATATTGACGGTGAGAGCGCAGCTTTCAATGGAGCGAATGATGCTTCCTCTTGCGATACACCAAACACTGCCATAAACCCCTGGAAAAACAAGTCGAAGAATGGGCCAACAACTTGAAGATTTGTCCAGTACTCAAGAAGTCCAGTGAATAGTGAGAACCCTGGATGAACTGCAATTGTGGTGATGTTCGGGTACAGCTCACTGAGAATCTTCGCGGTGTGTATGTTTGCCGTCTTGGAGTTGCCATACCGCAGCCATGTGAAGACGATATTGGGTCGCAAGTGGTACTTTTTGGACAAGTTGACCTCTGGTGTAGCCATGTAATGACCAATAGACGATAAAAACACTATCCTTGGTCCGTGCTCAGATTTGTTGATGGCCGGAACAAGAATTCGAGTCAACATGAACGGTCCAATGTGATTCGTCATTGTCTGGATATCGTATCCATCGGCAGTGTTCTTTGCAGGAAGACCCATCACTCCAGCATTGTTCACCAACAGATCGATTTTCTCCTCTTTAATCAATAGACTTTCACCACAGGCTCTGACACTTTCCAAGTCCGTCAAGTCGAGAGCGACGTATTCCAGCCACCCTGGTACAGCGGTAGATGGCAACCCAGTTTTCCTCCCTTCATACTCTGAATATATCCTCTTCATAGCGTTTTGACATTTTTCTTGGCTCCTGCAAGCCATGTACACCACCCAGCCATGCAGGTACAAGTGCAGCGAGACGTAATAGCCGATCCCGTTGTTTGCGCCTGTAACCACTGCCACTCGCCGCGATCTGCGAGGATCGCGATAAGGAAGTTGAACAGGGTTGAATAGATTGGGTGAAATCACCCTTGTTGCCGTAAGTTCGGCTATTTTTGCATCGTCGGATGGCGACATTGCCCGAGAGTAGTAGTGGTTCTAGCGCTAGCTGAATGTGTTACAAGAGGAAGAAGATAGGCTTTGCAGCCAATTCTCACCACATTTATAACATCCAACACTTTTGACCATATTAAAGTCTTTTGAAATTAAATATCCTGCAGTAATTTTCTACTCCTTTACAACCTATCCATAGGTTGGAGGGCGGAAGTTAAAAACTCCATCGCCGCTTGGGTTGCGGCTCATAACCTATATCGACTTACAAGTCGTACACATAAATATATCCCCGAGCGTCACTCGCTACTTTTTCGAAACCGTATACCAAGTTGGAGGAGGCGGCTTGACGCCACGACGATTCAAATTCTCGTTAATCACTTCGACACCCATCCTGAACTGGTTCTCGGTTACCCTGTTCTCATTGTTGTCCACACCACACGCTATAGCAACCTCCCGCTGCCGTTCAATCGTTCTGAATATGGCGATAGGAACAGGAACAGTTTTCAAGTCCACTTCCTCCCTGCAATGAAGCTCGCAATTATTGGCGTGGATATACTTGTCGGGCCCAAGTGTCTTCGATCGAGCATGCAGAGCACAAACACGGTGGAACGAATCAATTCCAGCAGCAGCAATACCTTGTACAATCTCCGCCCGGCCGTCTGACAAGATAGTGACGCCGCGATCAAATTGTGTTCGGAAAGTGCGGTAGATATTGACAAAAAACATCCTCCAATAGTCCGCATTCTCGGGCCCAATCACCGCCAGAGCCAATAGCGTCCGCTTGCCAGCCGGAGTAGCAGCAGTTAGTACATAAAAATAGTGCTGGCTCTTACCTCCCTCCGCACGGATACAATTGATACTCCAGACATTGGTCACTATATCGGCCATTTTTTTCATGGACGCCGTCGCTAGAAACAGACCGTCAAGAGTTATATCCTTATGGTCCTGATACGCCGCCGTCACGGAATCCATACTTCGCCCTAATCTATCTGCATTCAGGCCAAGTTGTCCTTCGATGAACGCGCTGTAGCCGTGGTAGTTCGTAGGACTAAGCGGTACCGGAGCGGCTCCCCCAGTGCTGGCCGTAATAGGGTTTGGAATAGGATACGCGAGATAAGTCTCGTTCTCAGGCTTCGTCCCGTGGCTAGAATCTCTCCTTGGCGGCATAGCGATAGTCAAGATGCAAACAGAAAAACTAGAGAATTATTGAACTGAAAAAAGCGGGCTGCCGTGAAATTTATATGCGTCTCACAGATGAGGCTCGATGACAGATCCTCACGCAACGCACGAGCAACTAATATGAATCCCAGCACGTCGTCTGACAAGTACGCATCTGCCCACTTGTATAGTCAATTGTCTAGTAGACTAATCAAAGTAAGCTTTCCGTTCCCAAAGGTTGCAAGGGCGGTGGGCGGTGATTCGTAAGTTGGTCGGTCGACCCACCATGGGGTGTCGGACTGCCATGTCTGAGAGCGCCGCAGTGTGTCACCGCGGCGGTGACATCGATTGGTCATGCCCTTGGATTTGGAGGACCTTGACTTAGGGCCCAAATTCGATAATTATATACAGTGCATAAAGGAATTATGACACATTCTTACTTTGAAACAGCATGTTGAATGCTGCAGTAGAAATCTCTATATGGAAAAAAGTCATTACATAAGTTCATCACGGTTAATTTTTCTTATCGTTTACGCGTCTTCGTGGACAGCCAAGAAGCCACCAACAAGTAGCAAACTTCCAGTAATAAGGACCTGAATCTTGGGCTCAGGCATATCTTGCACGTACTTTCGAGCATCCTGGATGTTGCCAATAACGCTTCGCTTGGCTTTACCGTCGTCAAGCTTTTCCCAAGCATCAGAAAGTGCCTTCTGAACCACCAGAGCATCAACAGCATCCTTCGAGGTATTGTGAGAGGTTAGGTCTGCAGAGTACGTTCCAGAAGAATAAGTAACATTTGTGGTGAATACAGCCTCGTCGAATTCCACACCCTGCTCCTTGAGCTTCGAGAAAAGTGTGCCAACGAGCGCATTAGCATCTCGCGTCTGTTGGTTGAAGATCAAGACTTTCTTGGCACTCTTGTCCACCACCTCGCCGTACCATTTTGCAGCCTCAACAATACTCTCCTGAGTGTGGGCACCATCTAGAAGCCATTGAACTTTGCCATCATCAATAGTTTGACATCGGCCGGGCCAAGAGGCCCTTTCTAGTCCGGTTACAAATTTATCTGGGAAACCATTGGAGAGATCGATTTCAAACCCTTGTTTCTTGAGGTGAACTTCACACATCTTAATAGCAAGAGAGGCATTGATCTCTTGGAATTTGCCGTGAAGACCTAGCTTGATACCGCTCAATTCAGGATACGTAGGCACAACCGTCAGTTCGGTATTTCTCTCCTTAGCCCTATCTTCAAGTACCTTCAGTGCACTTTCAGGCTGTGGGACAGTGAGAGCAGGAGCGCTTGCCTTGTAGATACCTCCCTTATTCCATGCAATCGATTCAATGGTGTTGCCAAGGATATTGACGTGGTCAATGCCTAGAGACGAGATTCCCGTGGCAGAGGGAGCCTTGAGAATATTTGTAGAATCATACTCACCTCCAATTCCAACCTCGTAAATGGCCGTGTCGACACCTTCCTTCATGAACACATGGAACGAGAGAATTGTCAGGTATCGGAAGTACCCAGGCTTAGACTTCTCCGCTGCATCTGGAAATTTCTCAAGATCAGATTCAGTTGATTCAATCTTATCCCATACTTCGAAGAAATACTTGGCGAACTTTTCTTCCGAAATTGGTTCTCCATTGATTCTGATTCGCTCCCTTACAGATTTCAAATGAGGCGAAGTGTACAGGCCGATCTTTTTCAACTTCTCACCCCCTTGGTATTGCGAAAGAATAGATTGCACGAATGCACAAGTCGAACCTTTGCCTTTTGTGCCAGTCACATGAACCGCATTGAGCTTGTCAAACGCAGCTGCATCATTATAGCCAGCACGGCGAACCCATTCGAGCATCTGGGGAATAGCGTTCTCATTGCTCTTACCGCCGGCTTGACGAATAGCCTGGATGGTAGCAAAGTTTGTCTGCAGGCTATTGAGAGCCTCGATGGCGTCCTTGTATGTTCGGCTGGCAGTGCTCATATTGCGTGTCAGGAGAAGCCTGGCTGATAACTGGCGTAGCATTCAGAAAAGCTCAGAAATCTCTCTCGGGGCTAATCTCCAGCGCGATTAACAGTCACCAACTGCGAGGCGATATGCACGGCGCGGCACCCGCATCGTGGATCAAACGACCGGGTAAACTTCGTGCGGCTGTGTATACATGGTAACATATCCAAAAGGTTACGACATCATAATGATAGAAATGTGGAGAAATCCGTCTAGATACATGCATTGTGGAAGAAGCTCAGTCAATGGTGCATCCATTGGAATTATCGTTCCATGCATCAAGGGTCTCGCTATCACACACCGTCGACTGGAAGGAAACAGATCCGGTAGGTGATGATGCAAAGCCGAGCCTACCGTCTGTGGTCCCTCACCGGTACCTGGTCCCACCAAAGCTTGCCGAACATTATTCGACATTGGAAAATAGAGCTTCACTGGAATATTACGATAGGAGCCGACGGATGGAAGTAGTTTGTCCATAGTTTGCCAGAACTTGTCGAATGAATCTAGTGTGGACGTTAGTACTTTTTAAGCATCAAAGCTCGATATACTCACGCTTTTCGACGCTACTCCAGAGATCAGTGGTATCGCTTTTAGAAAGAGACATGATAGCGTTTGCGTTTCCATCTCTAATTACACAGGACTCCTTGCTTTGGTTGAGCCAATTGTCCATCACAGTCTCCCACATCTCCAATGCTACCACGTATTCATGCGGGTAGTCCTTGTATCGCAGTCTTAGAGTCCACGGCAATCTTTCGTCTTCATTGTCATTCGCAGGATCTAGTCCACTCAACAAATCAAACGAGAGACCGATTGGCCAATTCCTACGCATCTGTTAGAGTTGTATCCAGTGGCAAAAGCATACCATTTTACAGGCACACCCTCGAATTCAAACCACCAGGCGGGTTCTGCTTCTTTCGAAGGGTCTATCAAGTACGGTCGGAAGAAAGCCAGAGCTTCCTTAAGGTACAACGGCAGGTACGATATTCGAAATGCTGAGACCTTGTATATTAGCTATTGTATCCATTTGTCACAACATACATAGTACTCTCGATCCACCTGCTCCCTCGTCTCATTCGAATCAAGAACTATTCTCAATGGTATGCGTCCATTCCAAATACTTTTTCGTAGCGGCATCACCCAAGCGCTGATGCTCTAAATAAGTCGCAACAAATACATCTGTGTGGCTTGGGACTCGTGTGTGAAGGGTCGTGCGGCTGACACAGATGAATGTAAATGGAAATGAAATTATTACTCTATATATGAAGAAACAGAAAGAAACTGTTTAAGAAAAAAAATAAAAAATATATAAAATTACAAGTCGCGACCTCGGTCGTCTTCTGTGGTGTCACCATGGTCCTCGATTTCAGTAAATGTCGCAGCGTTAGGTGACACTGGAGCCTGCTTTGATGACATGACCTTAGATATCTGTGCGATAAGATCATGATCGTGATCATCATCTTCTTCACCTTCCTCAACTTTTTCGATGACGCTACCCTTGACTGTCTTAATAAGACTACTTCTCGCTGTCGCCGAACCTCGCGGAGAGGAGAAAGGCGACTTTCTCGTATTCCGAACTCTGTACTGCGTATTGAAAACCGCAGATTCATTGAATCCTTTGCTCCGGGAACCCCATAGACGAGAGGACATTCCTCGCCGGCCACCGGGGCTCTCAGTGCGCCGCCCAACAGGCGAGGAGTCGAGTGAAGCACTTGACGTAGATGCGTTTTTAGTATGCTTACGTCCAGCTCGGGATACGAGGGAAGAGAGCGATGAAGACGTTGAGGAGCGCCCAAATTTGGGACGCCCTCGTCGACGCTGAGAGCTCGAAAGATCCGGCTGCGACTGAGTTGAGGGTGCCGAAGAGAGCTGAGACGTATTCGACATGGCAGAGAATTGCGACAATTGAGAGAAGGTCGAAATTTGAGACATCCCTGAAACGGGGCGCGGACGTGAAGAGAAGTTATGGCGTGGTATAAGGATGTGGGAGTCGTTATAACTGCCGGTGAGCGAAGTGTCACCCGGAGATTGCGGCGGGGGCGCCTGATTCGTCGGCGTCTGTGGAAGCTCTTCAGCATTGTTAAGAGGAATAGCAATTTCAGCTGGTTTACGGCGTCGAGCAGGTAATATCATCTTCATCATCACGTTCTTGAACGAATTACCAAGCTCCCGTCGCTTCTCATTAGTCTTGGCCAGAACTGTGCTCATGCTGGATTTTGTACTTGGACTGTAAGTTAACGATTTTCCATTCGTATCAAGCGAGGGCCTAGTGGCCATATCTTGAACTTCGATTTGGGGTGTCGCTACACTCTGCTGTTCTTGAGGTGCTTCATCAGGTGTTTGAACGGGAGCTTGACCAAGTCCAGAGGGAGTGCTAGTGCCGGCACCTCTTGGGGTAGGAGGACTAGAAATTTGCCTGCTGCGTTCACCAGAGTCTCTATGAGTTTCCACAGAAGATCGAGAAAATGCTGCAAACCTGCTCACAGTCGGCGACTTTACGAATGGGCTCGAGGGGTTGCTCTCTGCAGCAGGGTTAGATTTGGCCAGGGTTTTCTTGAACTTTTCTTTCTCCTTCTCTTTTTCGTTACTGGAATTCTTGCGGCTCATCGTATATTTCCCGATGCTCAGGCTAGTTCGCTTGGAACGTCGTTGTGCCTTCTCCTCACGCTCAAGTGACAATGCCCAGAAACCCGCCAGCGAGTCGCAAGTAGCGTTTACAACACTATCCGCCAATGCCTCCAAATCGAAGTGCGAAGATCTAAGGTTTCTCAAAAGTTTCTTCTCCGCCTTTGTAGAGAAAACTTTGGGTACTTTTTTCTGCAAAATTTCTGTTTGAACAGGGCCGTAGTCGTCCAAGTACGGATGGCTCAGAATGGCATCCAATGTAGGCCGACCCTTAGGATCTTTCGATAACAGTGACTTCAAAAGGTCCATTGCATTTGCCGGTATATGTTCATGTTCAGTGTAATCTGGTTCTTCAGTGATTATTTTCATCTTGGTATCCACGTCGGAGTCCTCGTCGAATGGCATCTGGCCATAGAGTAAGCTGTACAAGATCACACCCAGCGACCACACGTCGATCAATTCCCCGTTGTATTTTCTGTTCAGAAGCATCTCTGGCGCCATATAACATGTCGTACCGCATACTGTTTCTAATAAAGTCCGTGGCTCATACTCCCTAGTGAAACCAAAATCCAGTAGCTTCACATTGTATTTCTTGTCCAGCATCACATTCTCTAGTTTTAAATCTCTATGCGTGCAATTTTGTGAATGCGTATATGCAACTGCCCCTACAAGTTGACTGAACATGCGTTTGGCATCGTCTTTAGCAAGTCGTCTGTTCTTGATAAGATAGGTATACAGTTCCTCACCTGATAGATTAGTCAAACGTCATCACTTTATCACCACAAAACATACCCGGACAGTACTCCAACACCAGCCATACCAGCGTGTCTGTAATAATAACTTCGTAGAGACGAGCTATGTGAGGGTGATTGAAGAGCCGATGATGATGAATTTCACGGACCAAATGCGGCTGGTCTTTAAGGGACGACTTGAGAACAACCTGAACAAACATTAGACACAACTGCAATAGGATCACTTACTTTTGAGTGCGTAAATCTGTGTGTGGCAAGATATACCTTTCCGAAACTGCCTTTGATTGCTGTTAGCCTGCATTGAATTGCTGTGTTGTCCATACCTTCTCCAATAAGTTTGGAAATCGTGTAGTTGCCGATTGTCTTAACATCATTCTCCGTGATATTCCTTAGCAATTGTGTGTACGAATCAGCCAGCTAAACAGGTTAATACCTATTAAGTTTTTCCATATCCTAGCATACCTTTGCCTTGTGATTATTGGCTTGTACACGACTCAGGGAGCCGTACATTACTAGTTCATACACCACTCGTTGTTCCCACCCCCTTGGTCTGTCGACTAGTCCTTTTCTCCACCAAACGCCAAATTGTATCCAGTATCTTGTCGCCAGCTGTTTGTACGCCTAAGAGTTTTAGTTGCGATAAGCGGGCGGGTTATTTTTATTTATTTTCTGCAACGGTTGCAAGGTACAGGAGTTGGTAGCGCAACGGTCGATCGGTGGTCACAAATATATTTCGATGATGATGCAGGGTGGGTATCAGAAAATATCCGAGCACTCTAAATTTACCAGGCTCCAACCCACGACCCTCGCCTGTACTCTCGACATTTTCAAGCATTTCCACGACCATTGAACATGGCTGATCTGTACAATGAGACGCCGGCTCAAGAAGAGGTCGTGGATTATACTGCACTTGTGCCTCATGGCTGCAGCAAGAGCCGCTACGACCAAATATTGAAGGACGCAGAGAGGCTCATGCAGGAGAACTTTGGCTCAGATTACATTTGGCACAGGGAGTCGTTCAATCTGAACCATTTTGCATTTGGAAACGTGCCGTGTCTGTTCGGCTCGACAGATTTCGGTGGATGCATAGAGGACGAGTGGGTGATCGTGTGGATTGTGGTAACGCTTACGAAGAAGCACCCTGACCTCTACGTCAGGGTTGCCGATAGTGATGGCGAGTTTCTACTTATCGAGGCTGCACATAAGTTACCAAACTGGCTGGCCCCCGAAATAGCCGAAAATAGGGTATGTTTACCCTAAAGAGTTTGCTTTATTACTAACAGTGTAGGTATGGATCAATAACGGCAAAGTGAAAGTCATACCCTCAAATGCATTCGCCCACAGATCGCCAAGTATTGAAGAAGCATTTTCATATTTGAAGAAATATCCAGATAGACTCATACGCGATGATGGGATTGACAAGGCGGCTCTAGTTGGAACTGTGAACCTGCCTCGCAAAGCCATTGAGGATAATACGCATCGGACAAAAGTGGTAGTTCCACGCAAAGTTGCTGGGATTCTTCATCGGTTCCCGCAGTACATTTCAGCATCTACAGAAGCATTCGTAACCCGTGATGATTCTGCAGAAAAATATTTATCAAAGCTCACTATATTCCCGCCCGACACTGCTGTCGAATGTGTCTTAAAACTTACCAGGCGACAATTTGCCAGATTAGTTGGAGATCCATACAAACCTCAATGGGCATTTCCTGGTGAAATGACGGACGAGAAGAAGCTGGGAGAGAAGATTGCATGTGGTATGGAGCTGTTGGCACGACAGAGTCTACCGGTTAAACCTCTCACGCCACAGATTGTGATAAAGCAGCCAGATTTCCTCGATATAGTTGCCGATCTAACGGAAAGAGGATATTTCCACAATCACGCGCCTGGAACTCCAGAGTATAATGTTCTTATCAGACAGGCGATCAAGCCTTATATCGACGCTCGACGCGTTGCAAACGAAAATGCGTATTTATCTGTACGCATACGACAGGAAGCACCAACAAACGATGAAATCTCGCAATGGGGCCAAAAGACGGACTCTCTCGACTGGTTAGTCGAGGGCCTCAAAGGCGAGGATGAAAACAGTGAAATGCCTGCAAATCTCAAAGAGATGCTGGCCAAACTAGAAGAGTTTATGGGTGACCAGAAAGCTGGACTTGATGGCATTGATCTCGACGATGAATCCACAACCGACGATGACTCAAGCGATGATGACGACGGAGATGAAGAGACAGTAAAAATTGATCCTAATGATCCAGATATCAGTGCTGACGACTTTTTGGAATTCTTCATGAAGGAGGCACTCAAGCTTTCACCTGATGAGATGGAGAGTTATCGGGCAGATGCAATGGCCTTGCCGACTTTATCTAGACAATCGAGTCGGCAATCTTTACGAGAACGTGCTCCGCCAATTACTGAAGACAATTCTTTGCCTGATTCACCCCCAACTGCACCGTCTTCGCGCAAGGGCAAAGAGAAAGCTGAGGACTTGGAAGCTTCCGATGATGACGGCGTCGACTTTGAGCTGCTTGATGACGACGACGAAGAAGACTGGGAACAAGCGGAACAGCAGCTGCGTGACCACGGTGTTTTGCCAGAGTTGTCGGATGGGCCTGACTACGAGGTGCTGCACAATCTTCTGCAAAGCGTTCAGACCGGAGGTGGTGTTACTGGTCCAGCTGCTACATTGCTTGGACAACTTGGAGTCAAGATCCCACAGGGAGATGCATAATACCAGGCTTGACTGTATATTTATCCCTTTTAATATAAGAGCCGCTAAGTAATAATGAAATTGAAGCAATGCTGATCTTAGTCGCAACGCAATTCTTGAAATCTTAAAATCATCAAACATAATCTAATCTAATCTACATGCCTCTATTGAACCACACCTCATTAATCTTATTTCCATCTTTATCGGTCAAGTCCTTGAAACTGTCTTCAAGCTTCGATGTATGCAAAGTTCGTTTTTGTGGGAATACCGCCAAGGCGAACGGAAGAGCAGCAAAAGACGTCACAGTGATCAGTCCCAAATTTACCAAAGAGATTGCCAATGTGGATTTGCCCTTCAATGGGCCCTTTTGTAGTCGGACTAGGGCCAAAGCCGGCAATACCATTACCGGAGATGCATTGATCACTCGAGAAAGAGCCGTTTCACCAACAGCGTACTTTGCAGCAACCTTTGACGTGCCCAAGTTATTATTATCATTGTCAAACACCGAAATACCCTTTTTAATCTCCTCGCTTCGCATCAAAAACACATTCACCAACCCGGCACTCACCACAGCAGCAAATGGAACTAGTCTGCCCAGCACAACCTTAGTATTGGGTGAGATACCCCGCAACCGCGGTACCAAAGCGTTAAGACCTAGCGCTACAGAGCACGAGCCTGTTACGGCCAAACCGTAATTTGTGATGAGCTGCTGAGTTGTAAGCGGATGCGACTTGTTGGCGTTTGCAGTGTTGACGGCGACGTTCAAACTCTGGTTCGCCCATTGCCAAAAGACGGTACCCACAGTACCAAGTCCAGGAGTGAGCATACCTGCAGTAATAACCAGATTCGACAGCACATATGACGACATTCTGAATGGTAGCAGCACTGGTTCACCTGTATCAGGGTGGAGCGTAGAGTCGAGGATCTGCTTTGCCCTCCACAACTCGGGGCTCATTTGTCGATGGCCCTTTCTATACTCTGCAATCAACTCTCGTGCTTTACTGATATCAGTGGCAGAGTTGAGAAGTTGGCTGTATTCTAGTTAGCGGATCATTCCATCTGCAAACCTCCATACCGAGGATCTGACACCTCTGCGCAGTGCTTCACACGACCCATATAAGTAGACAGATCATATTTCGACTCTGGCAACGGCCTGGTTCCAGGAACAGAAGAAGCCATTATTTTTCTCGTCTATTTGTCTATGGTTGTGGGCTAATGACGGGCCAGGACTGGGTTTTTATATGGGGCGCGGAATTTTCTACTCAAAAGAGTCACTATCAATTTCAGCTTATCATCGCCGCGGCGCACTAAATATCGAGCAGAGCCCATATGTCAGTGGCTGGCCTAGGGCATGATATAGTTAAGACAGCAAGGATCTCTGCTTTGGTAAATGGCAAAAGAAATATCTTGAACAGGTTTGCGACTAGGGTGCTTCATCCTGTGCATGAACGCCCGTTGCTCAACCTAGAAGAACCGGAAAAGGCGACACGGTTACTAGCTTCGACCTGGGCTGCTAAAGAAGCGCTTTACAAAAGTTTGCCGAATTCCCTGCAGAAGAAATGTGTGTTCAGGGAATGGTATAGAACCGAGAAAGGTGGTCAAAGGGTTGTCATGAGTGATAAGTTTCCCGATGAGCACTGCCTTTTGAGCGTGAGCCACGACGGAGACTACACCAGTGCTGTTGTACTACGAGTGAAGACCTAGAACTCAGCATGGTGCTGTTGCAGCTAACATGTTTGCACTCCTGTCGAGATGATTTTGTAGTACAACTCAGGGCGCCGCTTCGGTTGCGGCAAGACCAACAATATCGACCTCTTAGGCGTTGAGCTATGTGCTATGCGCTCTCTTTTTGCTGTTTGTTAGATTTAGCCCGGATATTACAGAACTCTAGCAGTATTATTACGTGTATATTATTTCAGTAAGAAGTAAAAACCGGTCGAGCCGTACAGACAGAGATTCGCTCTTTAGTCAAATAAATAAATTCATCATTAAATCATCTCGAAAGTTCAAAAAAATAACTACAATTCTATCGAAGATTAAAGCTGTATCATACCAGTAAAACGGACTGTAGCTCAATTCTATTTACTCCCATTCAACAGTGGCTGGTGGCTTGGAGGTAACGTCATAAACAACTCGAGCAACACCGTGCACCTCATTGACAATACGTCGGGCAACCACCTTCAAGAAGGCAGCATCAAACTCGAACCAGTCGGCAGTCATGAAATCGGTAGTGGCGATAGCTCGCAAGGCAATGACCTGCTCGTAAGTTCGCTGGTCACCCATGACACCGACAGACTTGACTGGAAGCAAGCATGCAAAGGCCTGGGAAATCTGTTCGTACAAACCGTGCTTTCGAATCTCCTCAATGTAAATGTGGTCGGCTTTTCGAGCAATGGCAATCTGCTCTGGAGTAACCTCGCCCAAAATTCGAATAGCGATACCTGGACCTGGGAATGGGTGTCGCCAGACCAAGTGGTGTGGAATGTCAAGAATCTTACCAAGTTCTCGGACCTCATCCTTGAAAAGCTCTCGCAATGGCTCAATGAGCTTGAGCTTCATATCTTCGAGAAGACCACCGACATTGTGGTGAGTCTTGATGGTCTGGGATGGACCCTTGAAAGAGATGGACTCAATAACATCTGGGTAAAGAGTACCCTGGAGAAGATACTCAATCTCGCCGGAGCCATTCTTTGGCTTGATTCGAGCAGCTTCACGCTCAAAAACGTGGATAAAAGTGTTACCGATAATCTTTCGCTTCTTCTCTGGATCGGTAACACCCTTGAGCTTACCAAGGAACTCATCAGCAGCATCAACGACAGTAAGGTTGATTCCCAAACCGTCAGAAAGAGTCTTCTTAACCTCCTGGCACTCGTTCAATCGCATGACACCATTGTCAACCAAAATGGCATGGAATCGGTCACCGATAGCCTCCTTCATAAGCTTGGCAGCGACAGTGGAGTCAACACCACCGGAAACGGCGCCAATTACTTCACCGTGTTCGCCGACCAACTGTCGAATTCGCTTGATTTCAGTGTCGACAAAGTTCTCCATGCTCCAGTTTTGCTTAGCATTGCAGATCTCAATTGCAAAGTTTCTGAGCAGCTGCTTGCCCTTGGCAGTATGTGTAACTTCTGGGTGGAACTGGATACCGAAGATCTTCTTCTCGTTGTGAGCAATAGCGGCATATGGCGAGTTGGTCGTGTTGGCGACAGTGTGGTAGCCCTCTGGAAGCTCGTGGAGCTTGTCATTGTGGCTCATCCAGACCTGCGAGTGGTCAACGTCCTTGAACAAGGCACAAGCAGCCTCGACGACGTTAATCTCGGCGTGGCCGTATTCTCGGTGCTCACCAGCGGCAACGTTGTTGACGTTGGCAATCCAGGCCAATTCCTGCATACCATAGCAGATACCCAAGATTGGGACACCCAAGTTGAAAATCTCCTGATCAACATGTGGCGCACCCTTATCGTAGACGGAGTAAGGGCCACCAGAGAGGATGATACCCACAGGCTTCCAGGACAAGTCCTTGATCTTCTGGGTACAAGGAAGCATTTCAGCGTACACATTGAACTCTCGAAGACGTCGAGTGATCAAGTGCGAGTACTGGGAGCCAAAGTCCAACACCAAGATGGTCTGGAAAAGCTGAGGGACGTCGGCTGGCTTGGTCATTGGGGTTTTCGACTGTATCTACCGGTGGGTGGGTTCGTTAATGGTCACCAAGAAGAAGACAAAAAAATTCCGGCGCAGAAAAATTCTTTTTCTTCACCTGCCAAAACGATCCTTCGGCCGCGCGCGGCTCAGCCAACGTTTCTCCTGCTTTTTGTAGAACACACACAGATTTCTGCCGTCCCGGAATTTTCGCGTACAGTTCCATTTGAAGCACAGACAATCAAGAGGGAGCGACGAACCGCATTTTTTGAGTCGTTTTTTGGGGGTCCTGTTTTCTTGAAAAGCACATTTCAAGCTGGTTGAGAAGATTGAAATACACATAATGGAATTGGATTCGTTTGACTGGAGCGATATCACGCCGATTGAGCAGGACGACGGGCCAGATGCTCTCGCTACTATTGCGTACACTGATGAATACAGAAGGGCTACCAGCTTGCTGAGGGCTGTCATGTTAAAAGAGGAAGTATCAGAAAGAGCACTGGCTGCCGTAGAGGAGGTAATTGCATCAAATCCAGCCCACTACACTGCCTGGTATTACCGATTGAAGATCATAAAGGAGTTGGGTAGTGAGATCATTCCAAAGAAGCTCTGGTTGGTTGAGGACGAGCCCTCTGTGCATGAGAATCGAGAATGGATCGACGAGGTGACTATGGACAACGGCAAGAACTACCAAGTATGGCATTATCGGCAATGCTTGGAGGTTCCGAACATCAAGTACTATCGCGGCGAGCTGGTGTTGGTGAAGTACACATTGGACGAAGATTGCAAAAACTATCACGCATGGGCTCATTATAAATGGCTCGTGGAGAATCGACTGGATATTTTTCCATTAGAAGAGCAAATGGAATATGTCAACAAGCTGATCGATGACGACGTACGCAACAACTCGGCTTGGAGCTTCAGATTCTTTCTTTACGGTCAAGTTGACAACTTGAAGAACGAAGATGCGTTTGCGTCTGAGCAGCAATTTGTGGAAGCGAAGATCGCTCTTGCTCCACAGAATGAAAGTGCATGGAACTATCTCACGGGCTTGTATGATAAGTTGAAGGGTAATAGGGACGGGCTCGAGGAGCTCTGTCTGGCGTATTCCGAGCATGACCTCCAATCTACTCATGCTCTCGAAGTGCTCCAAGGAATCTACAGTAAAACCAAGCCTTCAAAAAGCATTGAAATTTTGGACACTCTTGAAACCTACTTGCCCATTCGAAAGGGATATTGGCAATTCCTGCGCGGCCAGATATCAGTATAAGCATTGTCTGAGCCGTCCTTTTTGAGCCGCACTCGCCCACCATCCACTTCCTTCAAGTACAAACATTGCTCATCAATATCATGCTATGGATACAGCTTATATTGGCATATCTTCTGCTATCATCTATCAGCATAACCATCGCAGTGCTCGGTTTCCTTATGCTGCCCTACCGTTGGCAGGATCGAATAAGCGCTGAGGACATTATTGAGCTTGGGCTACTAACACCCATTGCTGCCTACACATTCGCTAAACTGACGATATTGCTAGCGAATACGGCGACTCTGCTCATTCGCAAGTCACTTGTCGGTAGTGGTCAACGAGTGCCGGATTTGGAGATGACGATCGCATGTTTGGACGGTGCGGCAGAGTATCTAGATAGGGGCGCCGCCTATGCGCATGCTAGCAAATCCATCAAGAGGAGTGACACAAGCAACAAAAAAGTGGTGCAGTTAGTGCCTGGAGAATGGATATCAAAGAAACTTATGGATATGAAAGAGTACAAGGGGTGCAATCCTATTGTATCTTGTCGAGGAAGTAGGTCGCCATCACCGCTGTCAACCGTACACTACGCCTATTGCGCTACTACGATGGAAAAAAATATACAAGTTGGGAAATAAAGAAAAGTTAATTCTATCATTAAAGCATAAAATGTATATTAATAAATTAGTTGAGTGGAATGCCCCACTTCTGTGAAAAGCCCTCTAGAATCTCCCATGAGATGGAAGTGCCTCCGCAAACCACAACGACGATTGTCGAATCCGGAGTCAGGTTTGGTAGTGCTTCTCGAATTCTCTCTGTGTAGATTGGAGCGAGCGCGGTTCCGCATGCAGCTTCGATAAGCAACTTGTGGTCGTTTGCGAATCGCACGCATGCTTCAGCAGCGTCCCGATCCTGAACAACCATAGAGCGTGTTGGGTGGCCGCCCATGGCGTATGCAATGGTTTCTTTAGTGATGGATGCAGTGGATAGTGATGTGGCAATAGTGTTTGGATTCTTCAAGAAGATCTGCTCGCCGTCAGCCTTGATAGACTGGGCCAACGAAGACGAGCCTTCAGTTTCAACAGCCACAATCTCAACATCGTCCCAGCCTGCTCGCTTGAACCCCTGGACTATACCATTGTACATGCCGCCGCCTCCCACGGAGCAGATCAGTGCATCTGGCTTGGAGTTGCCAAACTGCGCAACAAGCTCATTTGCCAAAGTGGAGTTGCCCTGCCAAACGACCGGGTTATCGTATGGGTGGCAGTATACAGCTTCTTCCTCGCATTGAGGAATAAGCACCTCCTTGATATGCTTATCGCAATCGGCAATGTAATTGCCAAACGGCACAACGGTTGCGCCGGTCTTTCGGATCCGCGCAATCATTGCGGGATTGGTCGTCTGCGGAACGCAAACAGTACATTTCTGACCGTAGAGTCGAGCAGCGTAAGCAGTAGCGCATCCTGCATTGCCACCGGATGGCGAAAAGAAGTGGTACTTCTTACCCGGTTCGCCATTGGCGATAGTGTGGTGGACGAGGTTGCCTAGTCCTCGAGACTTGAAGGACCCCGAGGGTTGGCAGAGCTCGAGCTTGAGCAGCACTTTGCAGCCGGAAAGCTCAGATAGATAGAGCGACGGCACGAGTGGAGTTTCGAGATACGGCAGAGCGAAAGTATCCATCTTTGATAAAATCCAGCAGTAAGTTAGTGTCGATACGATACGAGCTCAGAATTGTGTGCCGCTCCATGGCGGAATCTGGCTGTTTATATATGGAAAGCCCAAAATGGCATTCTTCCTCTTCGTAATTAGCCTTTAGAGCACACTCGGGCTGATCCGGGCACCGGGTCAGGCACCGAGTCACGTTGACTCTGGGGCTAGTCTAGCGGCCCCCACCGCGCGCGCGCCGTTTGTAGGTGGAAAATTCAGAGGCCGAATAACTTTTTTCTCGGCAGTTCCAGCCGCACCATTCTTTTGACTACCTACTCCACTTTTTATTACTTGTCGGTCGGCAAATCCATATTACAGATATAGAGACCATGGCGATGCATCAGATCACCGACCGTGTATGGCTGGGCTCCATCACGGCCGTGGGCGCGACACGAACCCTCAAGAAACACAACGTAACCCACGTCTTATCGCTACTCAGTCCAGATATCAACGCTTACATTGCTGGGCCGAGCAACGACCATACCCTCGCTGGACATGTTAAAGACTTTAAGCATTTGCGGATAGATATCGATGATGTCGAGGACGAGAATATCATGCAGTACTTCGACCAGACCAATGCGTTCATCGACGACGCAGTCAGGAACGGCGGATCAGTGCTGGTTCACTGTATGGCCGGCGTTTCACGCTCTGCTACCGCGGTTATGGCACATTTGATGCGGTCCAATTTTTGGACCAGGGAACAGGCTTACAACCATGTGAAAAAGTGCCGACCTGTAGCAAACCCTAATAGTGCTTTTTTTGATCAACTTCAGATATATTACGAATGTGGGTTCGAAGTTTCGGATGATAAGCCCATCTACCGACAGTACTTGCTCAAATTAAAGGCCGAGGATGCTAGCACGGGTGTAGCACCTCAAGCAGTATACTCCCCAGAGACTGGATCAGTGCAACTCACTCGCGAGCGTATGTGCTTTCAGGTGCTGCCAGATATTCTTCGGAAACTAGGTATCAAGAAGGGATGGGAGACTTGCCGAATCGTTGTTGGGGACGATGTTCTGCCTTTAGATGCACCGTTCCCAAGACTGGATCCACAGACAAGCTCGCTCGTCAAACTGCGAGTCTCAGAGGACCGGCCTGATATTCCACTGACTGTTTCTATTCTTTCCTCTGAGCAAATTGCTGAATTGAGATGCAAAAAATGCCGCCAGTTGCTCGGCACGTCGTCGCAATTGATCCTTCACACGCCATTGACCAACATTCCGTCGCAGAACACTCGTAACGGCATGTCGGCCACATCGTTACTGGATCCATCTTGTACGTCATATTTTATGGAGCCTGTCAGCTGGATGCGGCCAGAGCTCGAGCAAGGGAAGTTGGAAGGTAAATTTGCATGCCCACGATGCCAGTCGAAACTGGGTGCGTATCATTGGCAAGGTGCCAAGTGCTCCTGCGGCACTTGGGTGACTCCGGGAATCACCATCCAACGGGGAAGAGTGGACGAGGCCAAACGGGTGGTCCGGGCCAAGGCCTAATCGCATTTGGCCATGCTCCCCTTCACACATTCGCACATGACCGCTAATGATAGTCTTCTCCACAATTTTTGTTTTCAAATCTGCTGCATTATCTTTAGATCAATTATGTACAATCAATAGCCATCAAAACACTGCATTACTATAGTTTTTCTTACTTCAAATAAGCAGCCACAGACTGAGAATCTCGCTCAACCCACTGGTATCGAATCTTGATGAACCCCTTGGCCTGCTCAATACCTCGATCGAAGCCTGCAACGTCCTTGGATCCGAAAAACTCTTCAATCTCCTCATACGCCTTTCTGCTGGCAAATGTGCTTAGTGCCAGTCGCACCAGTCGCTCGATAACGACAATGTTCGATCGGTACCGCTTTTCAATGCCAGCCCAGTTCTCTCGGAAAAACTTCCATGCAATCGGCTGTGCATGGGTGTTTTCGAAAAGAGACGTGCTGAGGTACTGCGCATCTTGCATGATAACGCCGCCGTTGAGGAACGTCTCGAGCGACTTTTGAATGTACGCCGGGTCTCGTACACGACCGCTGGCCCATGCGGCCTGCTCCTTACCATCAACAGACTCAGACTCTTTGAGCTGCTGTTGCAGGTAAGAATAAGCCTGTTCAAGCTCTTCGCCTGTAGAATTGGCGACCACGGCACCTTTAACACTTCGTTGCAGTGAGGCATGGAGCGCTGATCGGTCTCCTGCGATGTACTTGAAGAATCGAGTCTTGGCTTCTGCGATAACTTCCTCATCGTCAAGACTGAGAGCAGCTCCAAAGATCAGAGCACGGAACTGAAGCCAGATGAAGTCATTAGTATCGGTCTCCCAGGTGAATTTCTTGGTGATCGGCTTGATAAGATTTCTGATAAAAGACTTCAACGCATCCTGTTGAGACTTGTCAGCACCAACCCAAGCAGCTCGCAAAGCTGTCAAACGATGAACAATTTGTTCCCAAACGTAAAACGATTCTTCTCCGCTGTGCGCAATCTTCTTCACCAAGCTGAGGAACGCGACTGTGGATCCCTTGCCTGAGGAAGCAGCAGAGGCCGCATCGCCAATGAGACCAACCTTATCGTTGACACTGAGCTCGCCGAGATTTGCAGCAATCTTATCCAGACGAGCTTCCGAATAAGCAGTTCGGAAGAAGCTTACGGAATCCTTGTTAAGCTTGAATTTCTGCTTACCGAAACCCTTGAGTGTGAGTTCCCGATCAGCCAAGGTCTTTGGACCGTCCACTGAGAGAGCCAATGGCACCCACCAGATAGTTTGGTTATCCTCGTCAGTCAAATCACCAGTGCTCAAGTATCTATCTTGTCGCAGGGTCACATCCTCTCCATCTGCAGACTCGGAGACTGTGACAATTGGGTGGCCAATAGTCTTGGTCCAGTGTCGCATCATGGTAGGAATGTCCAAACCAGTGGCTTCACCTACTGCTGCCCACAAGTCCGTTGTCTGTGCGTTGGCGAACTTGTGTTTCTTCAAGTAGTTTGAGACACCCTTGAGGAAGTTCTCGACGCCGACATAGGTACTCAACATACGGATAGTTGAGGCTCCCTTCATATAAGAAATAGTATCGAAAATCTGATCAACATCGATGGCATCCCGGAGTGGGACTTCGATTGGATGGGAGCTCTTGAGAGCATCAAGGTTAAGAGCAGTCTGTAGCTCGTTACCTGCAAATGCACTGAAAACCTCCCACTCTGGATGAAGGTAGTCTACAGCCAACCAGCCGACCCAAGTGGCGAAACCTTCATTCAGCCACAGCTCATTCCACCAGTCCATTGTAACCAAGTTTCCAAACCACTGGTGAGCAAGCTCGTGTGCAACAACATACGTTACTCGCTTCTTGAATGCAGTGTCACTGGTCTTCTCGTCAAACAATACTGCTGTGGTTCGGTAAGTAATCAAACCCCAGTTTTCCATCGCACCAGCAGAGAATTCATGGACCGCAAGAAGGTCGCACTTTGGCAATGCATAAGGAATATCAAACACATCACCAAAGTAGTCAATGATCTTGACCGCAGCATTGAGCGCCAGTCTACCTTGCTCTTTCAAACCAGGTGTGGTGTAAACTCGCAATGGCAATGGCTTACCATTGTACAACTTGGCGGTGTGGGCTTCAATATACTCAAACTCGCCAACTGCCCAAGCGTACAAGTAAGTCGACATGATCGGTGCCTTCTCAAAGACTACAGTCTTTTTGTCGCCATCAACTTGTTCACTCTGTACTGGCATGTTAGACAATGCTGTCAGGTGAGCCGGAATCTCAATCGTAAATTCCAAAGACGCCTTCAAGTTTGGTTCGTCAGCACATGGGAACGCACGTCGCGCATCTGTCGCCTCGAATTGCGTTGAAGCCATAATCTTGGCTTGTCCATTCACTTCGTATTTAGATCTGTAAAAGCCGGCCATATTGTCCTCGAGCTTTGCAGAAAAATGCACAGTTACCTTAACATCCTCGGTAATCTTGTGGCCGAGTTTAAACAGTACACGTTCCTTCTCGTCGTTTCGAACAACTTCCTCGACTTTGATATCTTTACCACTCGCCGTGGTCACGGTAGCGCTTAAGGGCTTGCAGCCGGGACGGTAGTTGAGTTGCACTTCGTCTGTTGCCTCAGTGAGCTTGTAATCCACCACAACTACACCATTGTATGTGAACTTTTCGAAATCGAGATCGAAGATACGCAAATTATAGTTCAGCGGCTTCAAATGGGTCGGAAGGACCACTCGGTCGTCGGACATGGCAGCTTGGCTAGTCAACAGGGAATGTTGTGAACAGAGTGTGGACACCACCAAAATTTAAAGTGTGGTGGAGTGCTCAGTATGGAAATCTGACGGAAGCGGGTGCTCTGAAACCTTCCGCCATAAGGGCCAGACTGTACAGAGACATCCAGGAAGGTTCTACTTGCACGGCATTAAACTGTTTCCGAAACGTCAAGGTGATGATCCGAATAGCACATTATATGCAAGCTGCAAAAAACAAGCATGCCGCACGGCACTAGGCGGTCTTTGAAGTTTTCCCTAACAGCATGCGAGAGGGGTTTGTATTTGTATTCTCGTTAGCAATAAATAATTTAAGTGATATATGTAGGAAATATGTCCGTGCGCAGGTGTGTTTTCTTTTAGAATGACATGTCTCCCTCAGAATCATCGCTCTTGGAGGGAGATGGTTCCAATACTGGCTTGGAGTTCGGAGAGTAGGTGAAAAGTAGCTCTTCATCCTCGTCGTCCTCAATGCGTGATGGTTCTGCAGATGACGGGGTCTCAATGACGTCTGAAGTTGGAATAATAGAGTTGGTATTCAGCAGCTGCTGAAGTGCATGCGGGTTTTCAGGATTTTCGGTGTGACGACGTTGCTGGTCCTGTTGAAGACGAGCCAGCTCGTTTTCATCAGCGTAGTCTTCTTCCTCTTCCGCCATAAACCCGCGATCATACGCCTCTTCATCATACTCATCATCTCCGTAGTCATAGTCAGCCGCTTCTGCTATTTCGTTGTCCAGATCGACTTCCTGTTCCTCGTCAGGTTGAGCTTGGTTGGCGTCTTCATCTGGTCCAGCTGCCAAATCTTCCACTGGCTCTGCCAGCGCACCTTGTTGAGTTCTCCTCCTTTGCCTCGCCTCTTCTACAAATCTTTGTGTCTGCCTCAGCTCCTGTTCAGTGACGCTTACGGCTTGACCAGTTCCATGAACCATTTGTCGTTCAGGCATAGGCGGCGCTAAGCGCACCGGAACGACGTTGGTATTGGTGAGGTCAAATTCACCGCCGCCCATAGTTGTACCTTGCTGCAAAAGATGATCCTCGATAACCTCTTCGTCGTCGACCTCCAAGTCGGTAAAGTCCTCTTGCTCCTCCATCATGACCTGCATGGTTTTGGTTACGCCTGGAGGCTTGAGATAGTCCCATCCTAGCGTCCTGATAGCCTCGAGGTCCTGGCCATATGCTGCTTCTTGTTCGTCTAACGTAGTATACGCATCGTTTTCTACGATGTCTGTCGAATGCGCAGTAGCAGCCTCTGCTAGTAAACGTGCTACCATCGAACTGCTCATCCCTCTAGCTACATTTGAACCAGCTCCGGCCCCACCAGCGCCGCCATTGCTGCCACTGTTACTGGAACGCGAAGTAAGGGTATGGGGTCGAAGGCTACTCCGCTTCCATAGCGTAGATGTATGCAGTGGTTCGACTGTCGGCAGATACATTAAATTCGTTCTGGGTGCAAATGCTGTAAAAATGTGAACAGCACGTCGTCAGGGAGAGAAACGAGGAGGTGGAACGAGACCCCTGGTGAGACATGCGTCGAAAAAAACTCCCTCCAGAGTCGAAATCATAGAATACGCACTTATAGTTAGTCGTGAAATGAATTATGTAATGGATGTATATATATACAGATGCTTCGTCTCAAGATTCGTCAGAAAAGTTATGTACAGTAGCGCAACAGTAAGAGTGCTGCTTAGGCTGCGAGAAGTTCCTGTTCGTCTTCGTTAGTGCCAAAGAGCCAATCCCATTGACCTTGTTTGTGCAGAATAGCTAGTACTAGAACGCCAGGCAAATGCCACACAGAAGCCCAGAACAGCTTTCGCGCATTTGCAGTGGATCCCGCTTCGAAAACAGGCTTGGTGCAGTGCCGATACTCCTGCCAGAATTTGTATGCTCCCCACGACATCCAGCCATTAAGAATGGCCGAATCAAACATGAAAAATTTGTCACATACGCCGAAATAACTTAGACCGATGCAAATTGGAAACATTAGCAATGAGTATCTTAATGCGACGCGTGCGTTGAGGGCTGGATTCTTCCAGCATGCCATGACGTATCCTGCCTTTCGGTATTCATCTCGAATGTTATGACTGAGAGACATGAAATGGGGGAACTGCCAGGCATATAACAGAGCAGCTAGAAGCCATGCACCAGGGTCTGCTAGGGATGATGAAGCGGCCCATCCCATCAACGGTGGAATCGCACCTACGATCGCACCAACCCATGTATTGACGATATGTTTCCGTTTGAGCGTTGTGTAGATGCCGCCATAGAGGACAATGTTCGCAGCACCCAGAGCAGCCACTGTCGGATTCACACCAAAGTATAAAGATGCAACACCCACAGTGCCTGTGAGTGCTGCGAATTTGAATGCCTGTTTGTCCGAAACTAGTCCTCTTACTACGGGTCGTGTACGTGTACGGGTCATAAGCCCATCGTACTTGTATTCACGACCCATGTTGATTGCATTAGCCGAGCCCGAGCACAAAGCTGTGCCAAGGGTCAAAAACATGAGTTGAGGAAGTGTTGCATCGAATGGGGTGAGAGCGTATGGACACATGGCAGAGATCACAACGAGCGCCGTTAGTCGAGGTTTCGTCAATGCTAAATACGGCTGCCACCACTTCTGCGGCTTTTTGGGCTGAGTATTGTCACCTTGTTGAAGTGCCTCTGTTTCTGTATTTGATTGGCATGTCAGCTTGGAGGCAACTGGTCGTGAACTGTCTGCCCATGCGGGCCTGCTCCCCGAGTCCTTATTCGTTGAGCTTGATGCCTGATGTGTCGCCGCGGCGTCTGTTGATTGCTGCCGTATCAAATGGGCATTGGTAAAGAAATCGGGACGTTTACTGATTGCTGAAAACGTCCGTGCTAGTAGTATCCGATGGCTCACTGGCCTGAGGATCAGCATTGCCAGTCCGTACTTTGGATGTGTTTTCAATGGCTGCTCAATAAATTGGCGTTGAAAACTTTGGGCCAGTTTCAGCGAGTTCGTCGCCGCGACACCAGCCAGCAGCCGCCCGCTAAATTAACATGAAATTGATATTCTCCTTGAACAATACATTGCAGGATTCATTATTCGCATTACTTCTATGGACTTCTAAAGTGTATTTTACTTTATTCTTATCACCGCAGTTGGTGCGTTGGGATTTCACCGCACTACGAAGATGTGCGGCTCAAACGAGACCCTTAAGCGAAGCCGCTAAGGCCAGTGATTGCACGTCCAAGAATCAAGGCATGAATATCGCTCTGGCCCTCGTAAGTCTGCACAACCCACAAGTTGTGGGCGATTCTACCAATGTGGTATTCGTCACTAGCAGCATTACCGCCAAACACCTCCATCAATTGACGAGCACCGTGCAATGCTCGATCACAGTTTTGACGCTTGATCATACTGATCATTTCTGGGGCAGCATCACCATTATCCTTCAATCTTCCGACTTGTACTGCGGCCATAAGACCGTAGTTGGCATCTGTGAGTGCATCGGCTAGTTTCTTTTGGATCAACTGGAATGTTCCGATAGGCTTGTTGAACTGCTTTCGGTCAAGAGAGTACTGTCGAGTGAGCTTAATTGCCTCTTCCAAAGCTCCCATAGTGCCCCATGCAATACCATAACGTGCGCTATTGAGACAAGTGAATGGGCCCTTGAGGCCCTTGATCTCTGGGAACATGTTCTCTTCGGGCACTTCAACATTGTGCATCTCAATCATACCTGTTATGCTTGCTCTCAACGCGGTTTTGTTACCGAGCTTTCGGGTCTCCAAGCCACTAACCTTCTCTCGTTCGATCAAGAACCCACGAATTTCTCCATGAAGCTTGGCCCACACTAGCAGAACATCTGCGATTGGAGAGTTTGTGATCCACGTCTTTGCTCCATTCAAGACGTAAACGCCCTGCTTGGTTGGGTGTGGCTTTGCATTAGTCTCCATGGATCCTGGATCAGAGCCATGGTTAGGCTCAGTGAGACCAAAGCAGCCTATGAGCTCACCAGTAGCAAGCCGCGGAAGGAACCGCTCCTTCTGCTCAACCGTTCCAAACTCATTGATAGGATGCATCACAAGTGAGGACTGGACACTCATGGCAGATCTGAAGCCCGAATCGACTCGCTCAACTTCCCGGGCCACCAGGCCATATGCAACCGAGGATACACCAGAACATCCGTAGCCGTCAATGGTAGACCCAAGAAGCCCAAGCTCACCCATCTCCCGCATTATCTGCTTGTCGAAATGTTCTGTTCTGTATCCCTCTAGCACTCGCGGATACAAGTGTTCCTGGCAGTAGTCATGGGCCACTTTCGAGATGGCCTGCTCATCCTCGGTTAGCAGAGTGTCGAGTCTCAGTGCGTTATCCCACTGGAAAGTTGCCTTTCTGAGCGTTGTCGCCGTCGAGAACCGTCGACCGCTAGTCGGCAGCTGTCTCCCTAGTCTGTATAGCATTACTGTGTATGATTCGCCAGTAGAACGATCCTAATGCTCGGTTTGGTACGTTCTCCAGCAACTGCGAGAGGTCTTATATGCTTGAGCCGACTGCAGGGCGGAATTCCAGTGCGGCTATTGCGTCTCGCTTCCGAGGGCTTTCACTTTCGGATCCCTAACAGCATGCGCACGCGCGCGCTTAAATCTATTCAGCCACAATTTTGTGAGTAGTAATCATAAATGTAAGGCTTATGTAATATTTTGAGCCGCTCTTCTCGCAGGCAAGCCAATGCGACAGATGAGGGAAACGAGGTGCTCATGTTGACAATCAGTGGGTTAGGTCTAAGTGGAAAAAATTATATTATGTGCCGTATGCAATTCGCTATTGGTGCAATTTGCTCGACAATTATGCTCATTCGACTGGTGTAGAGGCGTTTGCGGCGTTGAAAAATGCTCGTAGTGCTCATGAGCATATTGGGGTCTCTAATTTGCTCGTCTGGTATATATATTCGTTCTTCACCACCACCACGACCTAGCTAATCTGTCGAATCCTCATCTGCCTAATATATCATAGATACGCTATGACGGCTACGACGACAGCTTACTACAAGACCTGGGATGGAGTGGTCATCAACTGCTTGGCTACCGACTCGCCGAACTATAAGTTAATGGCGACCAAGTCGCAGACCGACGTGGCTTGGATAGGTACGTCCAAGTACGCCCGCTGGACCATGTGGTACTTTCTCGCAGTGCTTGGCGTCTTTATCATATTGAGAGGGATCAACGTGGCAACTGATTTCCGGTACAAGCGGTCGGGCAAGACGCTAGGCATTCCCTTGAAAAATAGAACAATGGCATTGTGTCGGTGGATCGGATATCGACATGTGCCTCTCATCTCCCAGATCTCAGCATTTCCTTCACAACTGGGACTGCTCATTTTCATAGCAGCTACATTTGTTTTTCTATGCTGCGTTGTACTTACGCCTACTTACTGGTATAGAGCATGTTTCGGCTTTGGTTCACCTCCAGTCGCCAGTCGTGCAGGTGTTGTCGCCAATGCTTTGACGCCGCTAGTATACGCTTTCTCGGGCAAGGTCAATATCATTACCTTGCTCACTGGTGTGAGTTATGAGAAATTGAATATTCTTCACCAAATGGCGGCTTGGCTCTCCTTGGTCTTTGCGTGGATCCATGCCATTCCTTTCTTGGCCCAGCCGGTGTGGGAGCTCGGAATGAAAAATCTCACTTTGCAATATCAGACAAACATAGAGTATCCATCAGGTGTTACTGCTATTATCCTGCTGTGTGTACTCACTTTTTTCTCGCTCAAGTCCTTGCGAGTACGATTTTATGAGCTGTTTTTGGTTGCGCATTGGCCATCAGCCATTGCTTATCTTGGGGTTCTGTTTTGGCACGACGGTAATCTTTTGGAATCTTGGTATTATCTCTGGGCGTCTATAGGTGTATGGGCGTCGGGGCTTTTGTATCGATACTTCAAGAAGACAAGTTACCTCAATATCCGAGGCCGTTGGTACCACCCCGAAACAGCTACGATTCAGACCTTGCCTGACACAGCTGTCGAAATCAATGTGTTCAGTAAGACTGTCGAGCCATGGCGACCGGGTCAACACATGTTTGTGCGATTTCTCAACGTTCAAGCATATGGAAATCATCCATTCACGATCTGCTCCCAGCCCGAAGTGGACAAGGAGAGTGGCTACAGCCGAATGCGGTTCATCGCACGACCATACAGTGGCTTCACAAAGATGCTCTACGAGCAGGCCGAGTTGAAAAAAGATACTCAGTATCAGGTTTACTGGGATGGGGCGTACGGCGGTTTGGAGCGGGACATTGAGTCCTTTGACCATGTGTTCCTTGTATGCTCTGGATCGGGTGCTACGGCCGTCATTCCACATCTCAAGAGTCTTGCAATCAAGCTTGCATCTTCAGCGCGTGTATCAACCGAGAAGATTCATCTTCTGTGGACCGTGCGACAAGTCGGCACATTTGACTGGTTCAGGCAAGATATCGAGGACGCAATCTCGCTTCTGCCTGATCCTTCCATTCTCGACTTGACCATTCATGTTACGCAAGAGGATATTAATCCTGATATAATCGACACTCACAAGAGTGTAAATTTCGTATCAGGCCGGCCAGACGTGAAGCAATGGTTTAGCACGCGAGCATCTACGGTCAGTGGTCGAGCAATTGCAGTCACAGCAGGCTGCGAGCCAGTAAGGTCCAGTGTATCCAATGCCGTGGCCGGGCTGCAAACGCTTGTATTAAAGGGCCAAGCTGATGAATTCTACCTCCATAGCGAAGCATTTGGCTGGTAGAAGTCTTGGAACTGGGACAAGGAATGTAACATAACGTAAAATCTAACGCAGCTAATGAATAACGCTTTCAATTTTTTTAAAGTTCTCCCTCTTAACAGCGAGTGGCATCAGTGCGTCTGGCAACTGGCAACTAATTGGTATAGCATGGTTGTCTAAGAAATCCTCCTTTACCTATACATCAATGTGTAAAGTGTGTAAGTATACCAATCTGAAACATATTGTGAGCCGCCTGAGCCCTTCAGACTTGAGGACCTTGGCGGCGATACACTTGTACTAGATAAACATTAAGCTTAGGCACAATATACTAGATCAATTTCCTAATACTTGGCTAAAAATTACTAACGGCTATTCGAGGCCCGTCAGTTACCGAACCCGAGCACTAAGTTAGATTCTATACCCGAGTCGGTTAGTGTTTATCACGCTGATCTCGACATGCATAACTTTAAATAATGGCAAGTGATAGCTGGTGAATGGGATATCAAAACGTTTGATTTTGATCGTGCGGCTTTCCATGGCCTCGTTATTTTCAACCTGCAATTTTCGATAGGGATATTTAGTTCCATTAAAAACTTGTGAAATTTCTCAAAGACAAGATGGTGAATATTTCTTACTTAACGGTCGAGAAAACTCGTAGATGCCTCTAAAGAGTAATACAATGTAGTCCTGGCCAGTATCGATGAACTCTTACCATCTGTGTATATTGTGCCTAAAATCTGTGTATATTGGGTGCGCATAGATAAATCAAATAGTATACTCAGGGGAAAGTTCCCCTAGACTTAAGTATTAAGGTTGACACCGGTAGCCAGGCAGAAACATCCTTGAAACAACTACAAGCTTAAACGAAAAGGATCAAAAATCAAAGCATCCTCACTATATCAGTCTCTACATACGAATACTGAGTATTATTTAGTAAACCAAGCACTGTAAATATTCTCTTGTAGTAAAGGTATGAACTCTTGGTCACCATTTAATTTAAGAAGTTCAGGGTGTCTAATTGAACGAACCAAAAAAATCCAGCCAGTAATTCTTGATGATTAAGGACATCAAAAGTTGACACAAATTCTGGAAAGTTGGTTTCCGAGAGATGCGCTTATCATGTGAAGTTCACAGATTTCCGTGCGAAGATAGGTCAACAAGATTTCCGAACGGGATACCAGTCTACAAAAACTACAATTTTATCGCATAAGCTCAAGCACTTCCATTAAGCTTGAAACTTGAAAAGTTGAGCCGCTTGCCCTTTGAACTAAGCTAAAATAGCTTATAGGTTAAAGTATTAACTGCTTAGAAATAAACCTTACAAAATCAAACTTTTGTATCTCTGAGTCCAAACATCCCCTGAAAATAAGCTTAATGGTTGTGATTTGAAACATTATACCTTGGAAGTCAGTCGTATGGACAAATATAAATACTACGACGATTCTCTCTCGTTTCTGCCATTCATCAATCACTTCCATTCACACATCCACCACCTCCTACTTCCACTTCTTACTTTAGTCGCTCTTTTCTCCAAAAATGAAGTCTGTTGCTCTTTACACCGCCATTGCTTTTGCCGTCCTTGCTCAGGCCGCTCCATCTGCTCACCCGGAGGTCGCTGCAATTGAAGTCGCTCCAGTCGACGATCCGTACACCCAGTACGAGGATCTTGCCGCTAGAGGCTTCTGGGACAGCCCAATCTTCAACGATGCCAGGGCCCACATGATTGTTGGCGCCCAGCGAATCGAGGAGATGATGGTCGCGGTCAGAAAGGACCCGTCCCGAGCTGGCGCTGCGATCATGTCCTCCTTCATTGCAGGTTTGGACGGCCAGGTTGATGCTTCTTTGGGAACCATCTTCCAATTGGCTCACTATGCTACTTTTGGCCTCTCCGACCCAGTGGCCAATTTCATCCTTGGTCCGTTCTTCCAGGCTGTTACCGACGGTGTCGAGGTTGTCCTTGGCAACGTTGCCGGTGGTGCTGCTGACCTTGCGCTTTCGCCATTCACTGGTTCTTTGTACAAGAACGTCAAGCGATTGGTCAAAGAGGGCAAGGCTTACCACATGGATGTGGACAAGCTTGCCCACATGTCTGATCAGTTGTCCATGTCTCTGCCAGCTGAAGTCAAGGAGAAAGCCGACAAGCCAAGTCACTCTTGGCCATCGCTTCACTTCCCAAAGCTTGGCAACAAGAACAAGAAGGCCAAGCAGCAGTAAATTGACATCAAAGCCTATGATTTCACCCTCGACAGAAATACTAGGAGCTTCCACTTCCCCCCTCCCCCCATTTAACTTATATCCCCATACCTATCACCATATTCCGAATAGTATTAATTTTAAACAAATATATTTAAAGGTTTGATATTTCTTCTTTGACGAAACATAACACCCCTAGTCTCACCGCATTAAACGCGGCTCAAAAGTGATAGGCGGCACACGTGCATAGCCGCGCCGCACACGCAAACGCATTGGCGTTTGCATACAGTCTTGGCCCTGTGGGGCTGTCCCACCCACCTTTCTTACTTCAGCACGGGGGGTCTCCACTATTTTAATTGCCTTCCACATTATATAAAGACTCTACCCCGTTACAACCACATCGCTTTTACCTCACCAACTAAATTATCTAGACAGCCAAATGTCGTATCGTTCTCCTTACGAGCAAGCGCCGCCACCGCCACCTGCACAGGAGGCGTACGGAAGTATGTGCCTGTCTACTTTCTAATCAACCAGAACGTGCTAACATGTCCACTAGAGCCTGCAAACGCAGCATATCGTGATGTATCCAAGACTACAGGTACGTTTGTTATTTTTCATCGCCAATGAACGTAGCTAACTGTTCAACAGTAAGAGCATTGAAGCATGCAGTATTCAAGGGAGGCAGTGGCGCCGCTGGAGCAGCCGGCACGCCAGAGGACTCCAAGATCGGTCCGCACACCATCCTTGTGGATACAGACTTCACTTGGAGTATCACAGATTGGTATGGCTTGGAATTGAGTCCAAACGGCGACATCAAGTCGCCGCCAGTGGAGATTGAGGGCTTCCGATACACCATCGCCGTGTACCCACGGGGTGCTGGAACTGCACGAGACTCGCACATCTCAGTGTTTTTGCATGTCGAGCCAGCAGATCCTAATATTATTGAGTGGAAGCTTCCATGCACTTTTGCGCTGTTGATTTGGAACCCTGCTCGACCAGCAGTGCATCGTGCATTGGAAATTAAGGATTTTGAGTTCAGTTATGTTGGCGAACTCAATTGGGGCTGTGCCAAGTTGTGCGAGTTGACTTCTGCCCCAAGTTTGGTGGAGAATGGTCACGTCAATATCACCATCTACTTGCGAGTGTTTGACGACGACAAGTTTTAATTTTTGATAATCTTTTTTCATATTTTTTTTTCAGTAGAATCTGTTTGATCATTTAACAATTGTTCTGTTTTTCTCTAATTTGAATCGTTTCCATGAATTAATAAATATAATACACATAGGGTTTATGATGCTATAATGCTCTAGATGCCTCGACAGCTTGCTCGAGGAAAGTGTTCCATCGCTCAAGGCTCTGCTTGTACGCTTCGTTGCGTAGGGTCTTGTCGATGGTCTTGATCTGGACTTTGTACAAACCAGACACAGGTCGATGGTCGGAAACTCTCACAACATGCGAAGAGTAATGCAGTGGGGTGATACGGCGGCCGCCGCGAAAGAAGATTCGGTCACACCAGGCTGGTACTCGTTTCTTCTCACTGGTATCATAATTGTCTGTTCCCACATCGTATTTATACGTTGGTGGAAACGCAATCGGCATCTCCTTAAACGCTCGCAGTCGCATGCCGGCATTCTTGTTGAGCTGTATTGATAGTTGATCTAGCTCCAGCAGCTTTTCATAATCTTGACTCTCCAAAAGTTTCATCGCAGTGGGCCGTTGGGTGTTGATTCGATAATTCATATCGCCTGAAAAGAAACAAATTTCGTGATCTAGAATCAGCGTGCCATCGCCACCATTGACAAAGATACCCTTGCCAGTGAACTGCGTGTTGACACTCTCATCTGTGAGCTCAGTCTCCAGAATCGTCTCAATGTCTTTATTTCTTTGTAGCGAGCTCGATTGTCCCGCTGCCAGGTGACAGTTGACGAAGCAAAGCGATGTGTTTTCGAGTATCATTCGCACCGCTAGCCCGCCCTTGTTTCCATGCAGTCCGCCGAGACCAGTCTTGACTACCGACGATCGAATTCCTTGCAAACTTGACATCTTAGTTTCCTTCAAAAACACACAGGTGAACAACCCGACCATGTTATTAGAATGAATAAGCCGATACTTTTCTCCATGCGCATCACACACAGCGAAAAATAGCCGATCTTGCCATGCTTTATATTGATGCGATATATGAGAAGCAACAGATACTTCTTTATCTCGCTTTTTCCGTTTCGTAAACATGCTCTTGGCCGTCACTGTGGTATTGTCCAATTCCACCAGTTCCTGAAATCCAAATACAATCAAGTCAGGCGACTCACCATACGCTCTTAGCATATTGGATAAAAATTCATTATCAACCCTATTCCGCTCAAGGTCGGTTGGCTTTGCAGCTCCAGTATTCCATGTGATTACCTGCACTTTGACTTCATTGAAGGAACTATATTCCTCATCATGCTGAAACATGTCCATTTCTGTCTCTGTTAGTAAAAAAGGTTCGTTAAAATTTAAAGTTCATACCAATCCAGTCATGTTTTAAAAGCCCGTCCCAAATATTCGCAGCCATATCCGTGCTATATGTGATCACAGGAAGCATTCCAGCTTTGAGCGAGTTG
Organism: Blastobotrys petasosporus; assembly: GCA_030580095.1. Classification (NCBI taxonomy): domain Eukaryota; kingdom Fungi; phylum Ascomycota; class Dipodascomycetes; order Dipodascales; family Trichomonascaceae; genus Blastobotrys; species Blastobotrys petasosporus. The sequence continues at coordinate 39,807 of JAKTSG010000048.1, read as the reverse complement.
TCATCACAAGTAATATCCATCACAGGGCCATCGTGTGCCTTCCATTCCTTGAGAACCTTCCAAGGCCGACAGCTTACATCGCAGACCATAATTTTGCCGCTGCGTAGACCGATCCAAAGATAATGGCCAACGCCTCGCAGCGCAGTTATCCTTGTGGTTGCTACATTTATGCTTTCGAGCGCAATTAGGCGAGAGATGGAGTATATAGTCACAGTACCGTCTTCATGACCAAAGAGCACTTGATCTGGATTTGCTGGTAGCCAACCAGCGCAGCTGAATTCGCCAGCCTGTCTACCTGTCACGCTCGTGAATGCTGGTATTGGTCTAGGTGTTACAGCAAACACTGCACCCTCTTGCAACGAAGGCTGATAAACGTTGGCTTGACGCGTCCGTCCAATCCACAATTGCCCGCCAAGAGCAGTGAACCCCTTGAAATTTGGCGTCGTTCTGTAAATCTTGGGATTCTGTGTCAGATCACCGTTCCAAACACAGAGCTTACCATCATCACTCAAAGTCCATATTTCATCGTTATATTGGTGTATCTGCACAATAGGCGTCAAGTGGCAGTTGGCACGTTTATGCACGGGAGCATTTTGATCTAATGAAACTTCCCAGATCTGTCCCTCTTTGGTACCAAGCCACAGCAGTCTACCATCTCGCCCAGAAGTTACTTTGAAATGGGCTGCTGTAACCTTGGTTTCGTGATGATTCAACGTCCAGATACATTCGCCGCTATGTAGGTCAAACACTCGCGTACTCGTCCCACAAACGCAGATAAATCTCCCATAAGCGGCCGTCGCTTTAACTTCTGCTTTCGTAGGTATAGTATGTATTTGGCCTTCAAATAGTGGTGCTCTTCGATTGGCCTGAGAGGAATCAGGGTAGTTTTGATCAGGAGGTAGTATTAGCTCTGCTTCGTCATCATCTGTTACGTTGATGACGCTCCCTAAGCTTGTAACGCTTGTATTCTCGTGGGTATATGAGCATTGTTGTTGCTGTTGCTGTTGGTGCTGCTGGTGTTGTTGCACAGGCTCTGCCTCAGCCGCAACATGCGCGGCTGTGCTGTCGCCCATTGACACAGTAGACGCAGGCGCGTTTACCACAGTGGGACGCGGAGGCGGCGGTGGTGGTGTGGTCGAAGATTTAAGACTTGGATTCGGTAGATATGGCGCCGGTTCTAAAGTATTGGCCCCAGTAAATGCTTGAGCGTTGGGTGAAACAGACCGAGCAGATGCTCGCTGAGGAAGATCTGGGGCAGGAGGGCCCAACGGGTCTCCTTCCTGCGGCACTGCTAGTAAATTAGGATGTGATGTACTTGAAGGGACCCTTCTAGGCGGCGGTGGTGGTGGAGCTGGCCGTGGGGTTGACGATGGCGACGTTGTCGTTTGATGAAAAAACTCAGGGGGTGTAACGGTGCGCCTAACCGTGGTGGTTTCAGGCACAACCAGCGTATCTGAACCACCACTCACCGAACGATGAGGAGGTCTGAATGCTTCATTACCTTCTGAGACCACCCTAGAAGGACGGATCGGGCGTGGCGCAGTGGGAGGCTGTGGCGATCGAGATGGCGGAGGAATTGGCTTGCGGCCATTAGGAGGTGGTGTCTGTCGCCGGCTAGGGGGTGGAGGAGGAGCAGCAGCAGCAACAGTAGTGGCCGCACCATTGCCACGCGCACCAGTAGCATTCATAGGGCTAAGTGGACGTGATGATGGTCTTGCCGGAGGTCCCATCAAGGTCGGTGCTGACTGGCCATTGCTGTTGTGGGTGGTGGCAGGTTTGGGCGACACTGGTGCAGACATTGTGATCTCTGGGGCCGCTTGAAGTCGTTCGCGATCGCTGAGGGAAAGAGATGAAAAGGTTGAACTTAGCCTAGCGGGCTTTGGCGCGATAGCCGGTTTAGATTTATGTGTCGTTGCATTTAGGGAGCTGTGAGACGCCTGCGTGCTGAGGTTCGGGGTGCTTTCATTAGGGAAGTTGTTTGTGGCAAGTACCGAAGTATTAAGCGGAGTGTTTCTAGGGGCACTGAAGGATTTTGTGGATCTATGAGAAGGGCGAGAATTTTCGTGATTACCGTTCGTCGCTGGGGTATTGGAGTCGTTAGAGTTGACTAGCTGTTCCCATCTGGATTTGACGTCCATGACAGACGGAAGACTGGTATGATCTGTTGACATGCTGGAGGAGCGGCTAGTAACGTCGTGACATGGAATACCGCCTGCTTCAAACCGCAGCTAGCGAAACAAGAAAAGGTTGCAGTAGTGCCCAAGGACGTGCGTGCTCTTAGAGTCGTTGCACTGTTCTGCTGCGGCTGTCGTGGATGTGGTTAGTATGAATTAAAGAGAGAGTGACTTAGTGTGCTACGCTCTACGCAGCTCAGGCACACACAGCGCTATGAGCAAAAATAGCTGGATCGCAGTGGCGCGCGCAACCCCAGCGAGCGTTGCTAGGGCAACTGCCAAAAACCGTTTGCGCAGGGGGAAAACCTGAACACACTGAAAAATCTCAAACGCGCCGTGTCTGCTGTCACTGGCTCTATATTGAACCTTGAATTTGACTGTGAACTTCTTGCTTGAGTCGAATCGTTTTTCAGTGTTGGATTTTTAGGTCCAGATTTAGGAGCTTGCTTAAAAATCCAAATCATTAAATATACCTTACTTATGGTGCTATGAATAAGGTCCACAGCGGATCTAGTTCTAGTTGCATTATTCAAAACCTGTCATTTGGCTCTTATCCAACTGGAATCCGTTAAATTTTGATTATCTCAAACGTCGGAACTTGTCCAGAGTCCTATGTGTACTAGAAGTATATGTACTCTAGAGTGATAAAGCATTAAGGTGTGATGTAGATAGCTACTAGGTCCTGTATGCATTCATGTTGGATAACAGAGAAGTCTACCGAAGAATAGCTCATTCTTACAAAATTTCCAGAATCACAGCAGTTTGGTAGGCGCGGTTCTGTAGCCTGTAGCATGCCGCCTGCGAAGGAGGAGTCAAACAAGCTTTTGCCAAGTAACCGTTTCAGCTTCGCCAAGTACATGTAACTCGTCACGGATAACCTTTAAAACGACATTTTTTTCGCCTTTAAAAAGAATGGAATAGAGGAGCTTCAAAAACGCCATTGAGCGAAACAGATCAAGGCCATTTACATCTTCAACTCAGTAGTCACTAGATGTTTTACCTATCAATCTGACTGTTTCTCGTGGACGTAAGTAGTTTTCAGCGAGGTTGAAGATTCGATTCCCACACTGATATTTGAACTGAAAGTTTTTCTGGTTTCGTAGGGTTTCTTGTGTCAACTGTAGCAGGAATCTGTCAGCTCCTACGAGACATGCTCACAGCAGATCTATTTCCAGCCAATCCAATATCGGACAAAGAAATTCAATAAAATGCGAGTTTTTTCGTCTCCTCTCCACATAATTTAGTTTCTAGCACTAATCGGCAGCAGATAATAATTTCCTTTGTGTCCTGAGCCGGTTCTCCACACCAATTACCAACTCATCGCTGATCTATCTCCACATTTTTGATGCATGTACTGGAATAAATTATCCGCCAAGAGCGATACCGGATGAAAAAATATCATCCAGACTGAGTGTGACCACTTTTGGACAAAATAAAACTCGACATTTCTCCACACCAAGTGCCGGTACCGGAGCTTATTCTTCGAGAAGATCCGGGCATGAATGCTCCGAATTTTCTCACGGCTGCTGTGCGCCGCGGCATCTCAGTGAAACTTTTCGGATATTTCCCGACTGCTTGAATCTGCCGGTGCTGTATCTGTGCTTACAAACTACCCACAATTACTGGCTGAAATGGAGATTCAAAGCTTTGGACTCCGTTGAGCATCCATGATGCAGGTGGGGATGGAGCGGCAGGGCGAGACAAAGGTCCCAACGCAGGGTACGGATGGCCCACGCCGAGAAGCCCATCCGGGATCTTTGCCCCGCTTTCTGCAGAGAGATGGGTGGGGGTGCGCCCTAGGGTCCCCTATATCGAATCAAATGATGACTTTACAGCAATTCCGAATCGATCGACGGGTAGTTTGTGCGGGCATATTGGACACAAATTTATTTGTCTTAGCAATTCCCCCGCCTTTTGTCAGTTACTCCTCACCGGCACGAAAGTGTTTCGTATAGTAAAGAGAGAATATATATATATATACTTTCGGTTGCTCGTTCATGAACGAAGGTTCGTCATCCGCCCTTTTAGCTTCGTGCGATACGGAGCAACCCCACAACAACTATCAGACAATGTACAAGGACGAGTCGGAGCACCTAGAGGACCCTCAGGTCGTGCATACCACGACGACTGGCGAAATGGGCATCATTGATGACCAGAAAGCTGGTCTCAGCGCTCTGGACGTTCAGTACACCCGCAAGGAGGAAAATAGACTGCTTAGAAAGCTTGATTTGAATCTGTTGACGTACGTCTCAGCTCTATATCTCTTGGCGTTCTTGGATAGAGGTAATATTGGCAATGCCAATACTGCAGGCATGTCCAAGGATCTTGGCATGTCTAGTGGCCAATACCAATGGTTGCTCACTATTTTTTACATTTCATACATCACATTTGAGTGGCTCATTTTGCTGTGGAAGGTTTTCCCACCACGGTATTATGTTCCCTGCGTCGTTATCGGTTGGGGAATCATTTCTAGTTGCAATGCCGCCGTTCAATCGTGGCAAGGTATGATGGTGTTGAGATTTTTCCTAGGTGTTACAGAGGCTGGATTCGGACCGGGTGTGCCTTACTACTTGACTTTCTTCTATTACCGACACGAGTTGGGTTGGAGAACTGGTATTTTCATGGCCATGTCGCCAATTGGTTCTGCATTTGCAGGTGCTTTGGCATATGGTATCACCAAAAACGAAAACATGGCTATCGCATCCTGGCGAGTATTGTTCTTGGTTGAGGGATTACCAACTATTGCCGTCGGTCTTCTCGCATTCTGGGTCCTGCCATCCAACATTGCAGAGTGCCGATTCCTTGACAACCGAGACAAGCAGATTGGTAATGCTCGAACAGCACGACAGACTGGTGACCCACTTCGAGGTGGCCACAAGATCGATATCAAGGAGGTTTTGGTCTCATTTTTTGACCCCAAGAATTTGATCCCGGGCTTGATGTTTTTTTCGATCAATGTCTCATTCTCGTCGCTGCCAGTCTTCCTTCCTGCCATCATTGAGGCTATGGGCTTTACTTCTGTGCGGGCACAGGGACTATCGGCTATCCCATATGTTGTCACTGCCATCATTTGCCTTCTCTCGGCATGGTACTCGGACAAGTTCAAGATGCGAGGTCCATTCATTGCCGGTATCTCATTTGTCGGTGCGGCTGGGTTCCTGATTCTCGCATTGTCTCACAAGACAGCCGTGCGATACTTTGCAGTGTTCCTTGCGTCGGCAGGTGTTTTCCCATGTGTGGCGATTTTGCTCACTTGGGTCGGTAACAACCAAGGCACTGACTCGAAGCGAGGTGCTGGTTACGTCTTGCTGCAAGTGTTTGGTCAATGTGGGCCGCTCCTGGGAACCCGAATCTTCCCATCCACCGATGCGCCTTACTACAAGAAGGGCATGTGGATCAGTTTTGCCTTTTTGTCACTAGTTGCAATTCTCTCGGTGGTACTGATTTTCTACTTGAAGTTCCTGAATAAGAAACTCGATGAAAAGTACGGACCTGCTGAGGGAGACCCTACAAATGTCGAGGACCAGCTTGGACTTGAAGGCGAAGACAATCCAAACTATAGATACATCATCTAGTTTATTTCTTATGAGATTACTCCTGGTTTTTTTTTGGTTATGATATGACTTTTAATGAATTTTTTATATTTCTTTTTTTTATAATTCCAATTTTTTTTCATTTATACATACAGAATATCAATGCAAAGTGGAGAGTTAGTTAATGAGTAAGTCAGTTAATAAATATGGAGATCATGCAATGTATAGCATGCCTGCTACAGCGACACTGATTATGCCAATGAATCCAGCAAGCATCCGTACGCCTTGACGAGTATATCGTCTTGATGGCGAAAAGTTGCGTTCAAATACAATAAGCTCTCCGCTTCCTCCACCTCCTATGCACTTCCAGCCGCCATTCTCCAGCTTGCTGATTGCTTTAACATACTTCTCCGGTTCTGCCATACTTGACAACGTAGAAAATAAATCCTGGGGTGGAGGTCCTTTGAATGGAATCGTGCGCGTAAAGATGATCTTCAACGATGGTGTGAGGATGGCATATTCTTTCTTCACATCCGGCCTAGTCACTGGCACCTCAAACTTTCGTGATGTGAAAAAGTTTCTCGTTTCCAGAGATCGGGGTAATTTAGACCTTGACTGCTCCACAGTGTATTCATAAGACCGTTGTGTTCGGAAATGCTCATTGGCTCTTCGCTTCTCCTCCACCTTAAGCGTACTCAGCTCACCATCAAGGGAGGAAACCACTGTCGGATCAAGATTTATGCCCCGCTCTTCGACCTTCGATTCCATTTTGTCGATATTATGGCCAACAGCCTTTTTCGTATTTCCCGGCTTGGGTTTTTGCTGAGAGTCAAGACTCGAAAAGAGCTCGTCAACGTTGAGATTCTCCGCGGTGGTACTCTTAGTGTTCACGCTGCCACTTGATGGCTTTTCTTGTAGGTCAGCACTCTTGCTTTTATGCGCATATGAGGACATACCTGAGCTCGTCTCATCCCCACTGGGCTCGTTCCTGCTTTCAGCTCTCTGCCGATGAGCCTCGCCGTTAGAAACCTCATAAGAGTCAAGTAGATTCTCTTGCTCAGAAGTATGAAGCTTGTCATGCTGAATAGCTTCTGGAGACTCAGTGTACTTGAAAGACTGAGCCTTCACAGCTGGCGAAGCTGCCTTCTTCGGCGCTGATTTAGTGTCTGCATCAACCTGGATCGACTTCACTGGCTCGGCTGAAGACTGCTCAAGCTTGTGCTGTGCTTGCTGATACACCTCGGCTGTTCGCTTTGCATCTAAGTGGTCACTCGAGGCTGTTTCACCCTGGCTGTACTCGAGTATCGGGGCATGTTGCTCAACCGGCTTCGGATGAACCTGTTCTGGTGATGGGGTAGGATCATTTCTCACTTTAGCTTGTTTTTTTGCAACAGGAGCATGTTCCTCTTTTGCTATCTCTTTGGCCCTGGGTATCTTCTTGTTCGTGATAGGATCAACAATGTACTCCACATCTTCATTCACTTTCGTGGCGCTCGGCATTGGTCTGCCAGTGCTGTTTGGCACGTTGTTAGGCGATGGCGGATCAGTCTTGACCCTGAAAGACCTGCAATGACTCCCCAATCCATTTTCTCGAGCTCCCTTCATAAGCTGTTCAACTTCTTCCGTTGTTAGTCCTAAGGCCTTGCCTCGTCTCATCATCCGCCTGCCGTGCTTGGACATGCCATGCCAGTGGCGACCCATATGCAACTGTCGCATCACCTCGCCGCCATCACCGCGAGGTAATCGAATCATGCGCAGCCACCATCGGAAGATCATTATTGAAACCCAAGAGTGCTATGTGTGTCCTGGAATTCCCAGATGGTTGAGAAGCCAAGTCAGGTCGGTGGCTGTGGGGTAGTCGAGAGTCAGAGAGGTAAGCGGACCCTGGCCCGGTGGCGCGAGCAGCAGTCTCAGGCAGCGAGCGATAGCAACCTCCAGTATATTCAATTTTCCTCCCGCTCGAAAAGTCTGGACAAGTGCTTTTCAGTTACACTACTGAAGTTTTCAGTTTTAAAGTTGGTCGCAGCCCAGGTGTAAGAAGCTTCATGCCGGCAAATACGGTGAATGTATAGCAAGCAGCACAGCTGCCGAGTACCAGGGCTTGAGCGCAGGATCTGGTTAGAGCCATATACTTATAGAATCAAACATGCAATTGTAAAACCATCGCGAACAAATATGCGTAACCAAGTTAATAAGCTGCTTTAGTTAGAATGAAATTCATGTCCTAGAAACCTTGGAGCGGATCACTGGACCTGATGATACAGCTTTACCTGGTAAATATTCCGGCACTTCTGTATTTTTTGACTAAAAGAAAAGACGAGCAGCCCTTCTACAACAGGCAATAACTAAATCCAACATCTTGACTTCGATTGAAATCTGTCGCGGTTTGAGAGCTGTATTGAAGCCTTAACAAATTCTCTAAATCTGACATACTAAGAAAAGAGAATTGTACATCCCCGCACCTTTCGTTACCAATTAGACAGAGAAACGGAACGGTAATTCTAACGTCATATGCATGCGGAACTAGCATGACGAAATATAAAAGCTAGGCCAATTGATACAATTAAATAACGCGGGCCTTGTAAAACATGGTCCCGCCGCATGCGCCGTATTAGCTCGAAGCCAATGTCTCACCAGACAGGGTTTAGCGTTGTCGTATTGACAGTTTTTTGGCGCTTACATAGGCATTTAGTAAACCTGAACAATTTACTTTAGGCTAAGATAATCGGTAAAGACATCCGAGTATACAGCGCAGATACCAAGCTGTTGCGTCAAGAAGCTTGAAGTCCAAGACCGCAGAATCCACTGTCGACCAGAACTAGACCTGCTTGCCCGACTTATTCATCATTCAAAAAAAGACACACCAAGATATCGGAGCTTTGTGATTGCAATCTCTTGTCTCAATATAACATTTTTTACTAGTGTCGTCATTGCTGTTCCTAGCGCTCCATGCCGTTCCTCAAATCCTCATTTAACTAAAGCACCATCTTTCATTTGAGAAGAACCTTCCCACAACTACGGAGCACTGTGGAAGATTATCATGGCTGCTGGTCTCAAACACCATCATTTGCCCGCTCCAGAGTTTGAGTGTGATCTTAACGAAACTGAGGGAGCCGCGTACGCTACGTGGTACAGCTATCCGCCGGTCACTGGGGAGCTTCGTGCGACTTGCATCAATTACACCGCATACTACATGTATCCACTGAAATCTGGTGCACTGATTACTTGCTCAGTTACAAATATCAATGGGACTGCGTGGTCGATATATCCGGCGGATCGGACAATCGGCTACAACTCCGCAACAGTGCTCCAGATTCCGCTGCTGCTGACCGCGGTGATGTTCACAGCTGTGTGCATCTTGTGACATAATGAAAGAATAATAGCATTTACACTTCAAGTTACGAATTCTAATAGGACAGTTATTTCTTTGAATCAGAAGCGGAGGCCTTTTCTTCGCTCTTGGCTCCCTTGGCGTCCTTGCCAGTTTTCTCTCCATCTTTCACATCAGCGGCATCCTTCTTCTCCTTGCTTCCCTTATTTTCAATCTTGTTCTCAATCAAGTTGTGGAATGCAATAATAGCTCGAATTAAACTCGAAAGATAGACAATCATGAGTTCGTCGTTAGTCTTGACAGTAAATGCTTTGGAAAGGTCATGCTCTGTGCTCTCAGAGTTTGGCGTTGATAGATTTGGTAGCAAGTTGAAAATATCTTGCAATTTACCCAAGATGATGTGATTCACAGGGAGGTCTCCATTCAACACCTTGCCGAGATAGTTTGAGATATCTTGAAGGTGGTTGTGAAGGCCCTGCAGTGATTGCAGCTGAGTAGTAATACGTGTCGAAAGGGTTCCCGCAGCAGCATCACGCACATCTCGGAGCAAATGCTCTACACCAATCTCTTCTGCTTCTTCTGCTTCAATTAAAGACGGAACATGCACAAACGTCTTGTCAGCAGTTGTGCCGTCGTCCTTGATCTCTTCTACCGCAATATAAGCATCAGTTGGGATACCCACATCTTTAGGATGAACGCCAACGATCAAAAGCAATGGATCGGGAGTATACTTCTTGAACAATTCGTTGATCTGCAAGTCGGATGAACGAAGCTTGGGTCCACTGTGGTACCAGCCGATGAGCTTCTCCTTCGCACTGATCTTCTTGAACATATTTCGCATGCCCTCAATGTAGTTGTGATCCAAGAACCATACAGAGGCATTCTTCTCATCCTCCTCAAATGGAATTGCGTAACTGTTTGTGACCTTGATTGTGCCCGTGGAATTGTCGCCAAGCAGTACACCCACCACTCGCTTGTTCGTGTCGACAGCTATACGGTTATAGTGATCCACCACCGAGAGCAGCACCAATGGCGCCACTGTCACGTTCTGTGCTGTTGGCGATGCTGTCGTTACCTTCTTATCGGTCGTCATGGATGAATTGAGTTTGTAATCGCCAAAGTTGGTCGTGTGTTTGGCAAAGTCGTGTGTGGTGCTGTTGAGAGAGATCAGTGGCGTTTGAGCTGGCGCGCGCAACACTCGCGCACACACAAACCCGGATTTTCCATTTTCCATATGGAGGCTTTGGAGATGGAGCGGCTCACCTACCAAAAAGTTGACAAATGCCATTTGGACAGCTGGTGATCGGGCCACCAGGCTCTGGCAAGTCGACTTATTGTTTTGGCATGTACCAGTTCTTAGAGGCGGTCGGGCGGAAGGTGTCAGTCATCAATCTGGACCCGGCAAATGACAGGACAAATTATCCATGCGCGCTGGACGTTCGGGATTTCACGACGTTAGAAGAGGTGATGAATGAGCAGAATCTGGGTCCTAATGGTGGTATACTATATGCTATGGAAGAGCTAGAACAAGCAGCAGAGGAGTTTGTCAATCAAGTCAAAAAATTGGGCGAACAAGAGTACCTTATATTCGATTGTCCGGGACAGGTCGAGTTACTAACCCATCACGCTGCACTTCGAAGTCTGTTCAAGCGACTGGAAAAAGAGGACTATAGGCTATGCGTTGTACATCTCATTGATTCATTCTACATCACATCACCTTCGCAATACATATCGGTCGTGCTGTTGGCCTTGAGGTCAATGCTTCAACTCGATCTACCACACATAAACGTTCTCAGCAAGATTGATCTTTTGAAAAGCTACGGAGAACTGCCGTTCAACCTTGATTTCTACACAGAAGTCCAAGACCTTAGCCATTTGTTTCCGCATGTAGAAAACGAATCGCCAACGTTATTGGGGCAAAAATACGCAAAGCTGACTGAAGCAATTGCTGATGTGGTGATGGATTTCGGGCTAGTAGAGTTCGAGGTTTTGGCAGTCGAGGATAAGAAGTCCATGATCTCATTACTGAGTGTTATCGACAGAGCGACAGGTTATTTATTTGGATCCACAGAGATTGGTGGAGACACAGTATGGGCGGAAGCTACACGTCAAGGAGGTTACATTGGAGGTATAGCCGATATCCAAGAACGGTGGATTGACCACAAGGAAGAATACGATCTTGCAGAAGAAGAAGAAAGGAGGGGGCTAGAAAAGGACGATATCCCAATGACCGAAGAGGAAGAATGGCAAGAAGCTATGAAAGATTGGGAACGAGAGACTGGTCAGCGGCCATTAAAGTAATATTATTTCCGCAAAATAGGCTGCAAACTTTTCCATTACGACTTGAGAAACTCCTCCGCCTCTTCGACACGCTTCTTTGCATCTGTCGTGTCTTCGTCGAGATCGCTTTCCTGAATTGATTGAGTTAGCATCCGTGGTTTTCAGCCGCACTATCTATAATTTGTAATGCACGTACCAAAAGAGACTTGAGCGAGTCCAAGTAAGTTTTGATCTTGTTTCGAATCTCCGGAATCATCTGCTTAGTGTCGTCGAGCACTCGCACCTGTGGTATGTTAGTTGACCCTAGACTGGTACAGAAACAGTTGTTCCACTTACAGCCATCTTCAGCTCGTACTCGTCGCCGCCAGACTGCTTCAACTTCTCGACCTTGTTCTCCTGGTCTGCAATCTCCTGCTGGTAGTACTTCTCATCCTTAATCAATCGACCAAGAGCAGCCGTCTTGTTCTGTAACTGCGTTGGAGCCATGGCTTGTTGTCTATTGAGATGTTGTTTACGTTGAACAAACTTGGTGTCGTCGACCCTGACTCCCGCGCACACTCGTGCTTGAGCACGTTGGATTTTTTTCCAAATCGCCAACGCTCACAGCACAAAAAAAGTTCACGACTTTTCTATTGATAAGCTGCTACAGTGCGAGCAGTCACGATATGGAAGACTTTGAGGCCCGCCTGAAGCAGGCCATCAGTAGCCATATAAGTCTGTCCCGCAGCTTAGATGCCAGGAAAAAAGTACATGAAGAAGCTTTGAGCGCGATCAAAGCGAATAGTGATCTGCAGGTCGCTACAGTGCATGTCGGTGACAACTGGTTTGTGGAATACGACAAAAAGGACGCCGAGGCGTTTTTAAGCAAGCAAATCAGCCGACTAGAGGATGAGTTAACTAAAGCACAGTCCAAATGGGATAATGATCAACGTGTAATGAAGCAGCTATACGACATTTTAGGGTCATCGCCGGTTGCCGGTGAACAGGAAGAACAATACGAAACGGAGGACGGTCTACCCACAATGGAAATCCGAGAAGAGCTGGATGATGAGGGTAACGTAATATCTTCATCTGTTAGGCAACAAAAGAACGAAGCGCAGGTCATCATGGATATTGCAAACCAGAAAGAGCCGAAAGACGACGAATCTGCTTCGAGACTTACAGCCGTAGCATCCACCAACGCAAACACACAACCAACCCAGGAATCTCAAAAACAAGAGAAAGCATTCAAGAAACCGCCTCCGAAAACGGTCGTCGAAAATCAAAGCGGACGGAAGCTACAACAGTCGGATCCGTCAGATACCACACCTCCACAGTCACCTCCAGAAGCTGCGTCTGAATCGTCATCGATAAGAGATTCTCCTGCAGCAACAATAGCAACTGACGATCTTCTTGAACTGGAATTGATCAACGCCGAAATTGAAGACGACGAGGAGGGATCTGAGTTTGACGAGGAATATGATGACGACTTTGAATTCATCGAAGACTCAGACGATGAGGAATATGAAGACGAATATGGCCGCACCAAAACAAAGATACCACAAATCTCTCCCGATGTACTGCGAGAGAAGATGAGAGCTGCGGAAAGGGCTCTGGAGCTTTCTGCATGTGCTCCTAAGCATGAGCCGTCTGATACGCCGCCTGCGGCTGATGTTTCAACTAAGAAAGCATTATCGAAAAAGTCCGTCTCATTCTCGCCATCTGTCGACATTCAGGAATTCAGCAACGAAACGAATTCTACGTCGGAAACGATTGTTGAAGATCTGGCAGAAGAAGACAAGACGGAAGAAAAGCCGAAAAGAGTGTCACGATTTAAGGCAGAGCGACTCCAAGCAGGCTTGGCAAAGAGTTATCCTAGCATCCCCAAACTCACCAAGAACTCTGAAGATCGTGTGGTTGATATCATGGAAAGGAATGTAAATATTATAAATGGCGCTACCAAGCCCAAAGCCGAAGATAACGAGGATGTTGAAACGGGGGTTCGTTCAGGAAATATCGTGGAACGGCCCGTCACCAACGAGATTTTCGAGAGGCCACCACAAGCTAATGGACGTCAACTGAAGCCCAATACTGTACCAAAACGATCTACGATCAAGAACCGCACGGCGGTTCCATTAACACTACCAAAAACGAATCCTCTTGTTGATAACTCGCCGAACGAGATTCCTAAAGATAGTGAGATGGATTCGACGTCGCGCGACTTGTATAAGAGAGCGCATGAGTTATTTCAAGAGGCTATAGTGACTGAGGAAGAATTCTTAAGTGTCCACGACAATGGCGAGGACATACCTGAGACTGAAGAGGAGAAAGAAGCCAGAGCACGACCAATTCTAAACCAGGATGTTGTGGAGCGTGAACGAGTGGATTTCGACCCGGAAGAAGACGAGTATAATGCCGACATGGCAGCCGTCACAACAGATTATCAGCGACTTCGCAATAAGCTCATTAACCGGGCCGGGGGCTTTGGTGAGACAGATGAAGAAAAGGCTGTTGAGAAGATAGATGAACATGGCAATCCAATCAAGTTTAGCAGATTTAAAGCTGCAAGACTGTCTAATAGAACCGTAAGGTAGTTAGTTATATATACGTGAATATTCACACTATATTATGCATTTTCTGAATATCTGGCAGTTGGGGAGCTAAATTTCCGGGTTGAGCAGAAAACGAGCCAAGCGTCGCTCGTATGAGCCTTGTGGGGACCTGTCAAATCGGCCCTTTGAAGATGACGATGCCAATGGAATGAAGAATTTCTGAAGGATAAAGTTACATGGCGACATCTCCGTCCTCCTGGGCACTATCTTCACTAGAAACATCCACAAATTTGAGTTTAGTAAGACCGCCAGCCGAGCCCTCCCAGTTAGCTAACAGCTTGACGTTTTCCGCATCCCTAAGATCCGGTATCGAAAACCCTGATTTGAACTCTTGTCTTTCAGCAGCTATTCTAGTTTCCAATGCATCCTGTTTTCCAGACTTTGGTCGACCCTTGCGTCGTGCTTTGACTTCTGCCTCAAGCTCTTCGTCGTCTCTTGAAATGAAAATCTCGACCAACTCACGCATCTCTTCATAGGAATAAGTTTCGGCCTCTGAAGTCTTGACTGCTTCTTGGAAAAATCTAACTCTGACGACTTTGGAGCTTGTTAGTAATAGGATCTAAACGGGAACTGCAACTTACGCTCGCCTTGCTTGTTGGTAAGTCGCTTTCCCTTTTCTCTGGTCAACCGCTCATGCCTTATAGTAGCCTTATTGAGCTGTTTGAACTTGCGACCCTTTGGATGCACGGAAGCATTGCTGCCACCGATATGCTTGTGGACTTTAGATAAACTCTTGGAAATGGGCATGGCTGGGTGATCAAGCGTAGACACAGGCTCTCGAAGAAAATTTGGCTCACCAAAGATCTGGCCCACACGGCTGAAAAAATATTCTGAGAGGGAAAAAAACAGCTGTTCCGCAGGCTGCATATGTTGTCTCGTCGGTGTCTCAGAACTTTGAAGTTTGGTCGAAGCCAAGTTTTATCAGATTCCAGTGTCCATCTAGTCATTGAGTCACAAGTCCAAGAATCCTGTAAAATGTATATTCATGGAGGATGAAATCTGCTAGGAATGTGGTGCAAGTATAGAATTGAATAAAGGTGAACCCTATAGTAATACCCATATAGATGTGCATGCACTATCGATAGCGCAGAGCTTGTATAATCCAGGTAAGCAAATTAGTGGTCCACTTGCTCCTACACATTTTCCTATTAATGAATTATTACTATTATTATGTGCGTATATTATGGACGATATGTTTTAAAGGCAGCATCTGAAGAAGCTGTTAAACTGCTATCAAACTTGTGTTTGACCACTGTTGGACTAGTTCGTCCATTAACCATTCGACCTCTTGGTCTTGTGAGCTGGGCAACTCAGGCACAAAGCTGAAAATATCATTATCCGAAGGCACTTTGTATCCATCAACCTGAGAGTCGAGATTCAAGGTATAATCACAAGAATTGAACTCGTCCCGACAATTGGACCCATCCCAAGAATTGGACTCATCACTCCTGTAAGAGAAAGAGTCTTCTGTAGGATCGCCACTTCCATAACCAATGCAGCTTATGTCATCATAATGCTTGTCATTTGTCTCGACCTTCACATTCATAAGGTCGTTCTCCTTCCCTAAAAAGCGCGCGACTGCTCGCACCGGATCTGGAGGAGCTGCTTTTCCTACTTTGCCAGCCACCTGCTTAAGCTTTGGAAATTTCTGACCTAGCATCTCTTTCAGTACTTTAGACAAATAGCACTCTGAGAGATGCGCCGCTTTACTGCATTCAGCAAGTTTCATAGTAGGATTTTTGATGAGCAAATCGATGGTGCTTAGCGCATATCCTATTCTGGATTTCTTGGATGTGCCTGGCTCACAGCGACCACATACTTTCTTCCCCGACTTCATTGCATCTTCAAACGTATTGAAGAACTTGAATCGCTCATACAATTTGGCCAGTGTTTGTGGGAAATGGCTGTAGCAAGCGATGCCTTTATCGCAGTCGATTC
This sequence comes from Blastobotrys petasosporus, assembly GCA_030580095.1. Taxonomy (NCBI): domain Eukaryota; kingdom Fungi; phylum Ascomycota; class Dipodascomycetes; order Dipodascales; family Trichomonascaceae; genus Blastobotrys; species Blastobotrys petasosporus. Next base: position 23,960 of record JAKTSG010000048.1, on the reverse strand, counting down.
GACAAATAACGGGACCCTTCTTGCCCTTTGTCGTGTAATTGATATAAAAACGTGCCCCAGCTGCCAGTACCATAGGGAACTGGTGTTTTAAATATTGCTCCAGAGACTGTGGTCCTAGATTGTGTTTCCTGGGGTGAGAATGCTTTCTTCTCTTCACTGTCATCTTCAATGATCTCGAGGGTAGACACATATCATTCTACATTGTGCATTATGCACCGAGGGAAATTCTACTATATTATATACCTAAACAGTGCTTTTGCATTCCCTTGAAGAGAATCGGGCATTGCGGCGGCCTTCGGACCCAGCGATCCTACAATAGTAAGTTGCCAATGGTCCATGCGTTGACCACCAGTCATCAACTATGCGCGAACCACGAAAGTTTAAGACTTTTATCACAGCGTTGATTGGCGGGAGTTTGAATATTCTGTGAAATATATGCAGTTTTTTTTGTGGTTCATCTATGGCAGGTTGCCTCCATCTCGTTGAATGAATGCTCACGACCCTCAAATTCAACTTCTCATTATTCTCTAGTACTTTCCAGTTTGCCATGAACGTACTTTCCCCAACCATTATCTTAGCTTAAAGTTTCGTACAAGCATTTACCGTAGCATTCCTGGAGGATGTCTGTTCAGCATGTCTCAAAATATTTTGCATGTCATGGCGGGTGGCATGTCCCAGTCAGTAGCATACATACTCCTCAACCGTGAACCCTTGGTCGCCCACCAGATGTTTTTTCTCAGGTGCAACGCTGTCTTGCCGACAGTCGCCACACCTAGAGTACTTAGATTTTGCTGTACTAACACTATCGTGCGTTTTCGACAATATTCAGATGACCGCAAACGGCTCTCTGTGCCTAGGACTAAAAAGACAAGCATTAGGCGGGCGCCATCGACGATTCGACAAGCGGAACCTGATTTAGGAACGCAGCTACAAGCTTACGATCCTTGTACGACAATATCCACATGTGAAAGGTACGACCTGTCTAAAGCCACTGCGCAGTTTTATTCTCAGGGCATGCGGTCGGCGTCGGTGCTCCTGCCGGGCGAAATGGTTCATGTCAAGTATCCTCATGTTGCAGGCAAAACGGCAGACGTACTTGTTCTTTCTAATGGAACAGTTGTAGCATGGGGCATGACAGAAATTGAGGTTAATGAGCAACTGGTGCCTTTGTTGAAGCCAAGCGAAGTGAACTCATATAAGATATTGGAGTCTGAGGATATGGACTTTTTGGAGAATCCCGAGGAACCAACTCCGAGCACGATGATTGGCGACGTCATGTATGTCAATGGGTCAGATGAAATTAAGCGGCTGCTACACAAGGCTGCCTTCTCGAGTGGTTTGGCGAGAAATACAAAGCTCGCTGCGCTCGAGCTGTCTATGGACCGATACATAGAGACGATAAAGGAGATTGGAGAAAAACTTGCCACAGGTGCTTCTTTAGGAATGAAGGGCAGTGAGGCCCTTAAGATCACTGGGCAGCTTTTACAGATTCGTGGTCGGCTTAATCTCTACTCAGAGCTTATTGAAACCCCAGATCTATATTGGTCTGAGCCGGAGCTAGAAGCTCTATACACACTCATCTCTAAGAAACTGGATGTTGCCCCTCGCATTGCAATTCTGAACAAGAAGCTAGATTATGCAAGCGAAATGGTGAGCATTTTGAAATCGCACACCAGCGAGGAAGCTAGCACACGCCTGGAGTACATGATCATCTTGCTCATTGCCGTTGAGGTGTGCTTCGAAATTGTGCATTTCGCTGAGCGATATGTGTTCGACACCAAGCCGTCGAATGAACACTAACTAAATTCATTATATATATTGTTGTACATAGAAGGTTGTTTTCTGTTTCTTTTTTATCTCATAAATGCATTTTACTCATTGGTTCGTCAAGGTTGTTTTGATTTGTCATGAAAGAGAGCACGTCTCGCTATACAAGCTTGCCCCGTTCATTTGAGCTTTGCAAGCTCAGTTCTGCCAAGAATGAATTGACATTGTCCAAGTGATCGTTATATTCCATTCGCGGGAAATGCGTCGTGGCCTCCTCTGCCGTGCTGAACGAGCGCATGCTTGATGTGGAGGCGATGCTTCCGGCCATTTCAGTGTTTCGGGTAGACCTCATAAAGCCGTTTGCGTCTGGCTTGAGAATACCTGATGCCACACGTTTGAGGTCAACGACGCGTGGCGAAAAGTCTCGCAGCGCAACCCAGCCGCTTCCCACCCGGTCAAAGGGAGTCGCACTGGCTCCATTGCCGTTCGCCAAATCTTGGCTATTGACGGTAGGGGTATAGTTTGCACCATTTCGCAAGGCCTTCAACGACCGCGCACGGGCAATTGCATCTCCTTGAACGGATTCAGTGGTCTCAGTCACAGCACTACTATCGTCGGCAATGCTTGCTTCGTCATATAGTAGATGGATCATATCTGCAGGCAAACCTTCCAGAGCCACATGGTTCATGAGATCCTCACGGGTCACACCAATGGACTTTTTGGTGACCTGCTGATCCACTGGGTCTAGGTGGAGCGCCTTCTTTTGAGCAACATCTCGATCAAGCTCGTACTTCAATGGAAAGTCCAGGGGTCGATACCAGGTACCTTCGGCCTGGCGTCGCTCATAGCGTGACTTGACCTGTGCGGTGATATCTTGCTGCTTGAGCTGACGTCCAATTGAATCCAGCACCAAAATTGCTATACTTGACAATGCAACTCCCTGATCAACTTGGTAAATATGCGACGACTCATGTTCGACCGACAATCCCACATCCTGGATCATCATGGTGAAAGGAAGTACCCGGAAAATGGCGTTGAAGCCGAGGTTTTCGACTAGGCTCACCAAGATATGTGCTGTAATAAGGTAATCTGTTCGATTCGAGGTCCGGTCCGTGGCAATGACGTATAGTTGCTGCACCAAACGGCCCAAAGTGCCGTGTGTCACCGAGAAATTCTTAGTGAGCTTCAAATGCTTATCGCTGTCACAAACACCAGAATTCAAGTAAGTCAGCAGCGCTGAAGAGTACGCCTGACGAACCAGCGTCGATTCATGAGAAAGGATGGACTGCGATCCTTCCCAAGCATGCAGTGGTACTTTATTCATCTGACCTCCTGCGGTGTTGACATTGGCAGATACATTTAGGATGGCCGAAATGTTTTTGAGGTCGCTCACCATAATGTCGACAGTATGATCAGTAGTAGTCGAACCATTCGCAAGACCTTGAAGATTAACGCTACTTGGCTCACGAGTAATAGAAGCTTCGTGGACATGATGATGCTTCCACCGCGAAAGCGTGTCTGAGACCATGTTTGAAAGCTGGTCCGCATAGTAGATGTGAGAAGAGATGGACGCGATACATGTACGAGCACTTTCAACAATTTGGTTCCCTTGTTCGCCTCCATTTCTGATGACGGCATGCTGCTGTGATGTAAGAGATCGAAGCAGATCCATAACCGATAGCCCTACAAGACTAACGTTGGAGCTCAGCAGTGCTCGGATCAATTCCAGTAGCAACAGCTGTCCACTAATATCCTGTAGCTGAAGTTTAGACAAACGATCAACTAGGGAAGATAGGACGACAAATCTTAGCTGTACAGGGGTCCAGCGTGTTACCACCGTTATCAGTGTGACGCACCAAGGAATAGGTGGCTTCCGCTGGAGTAAGTAATCAATTGTCGATCTCACTGCCAGCCTGGTCTGACCTCCACCAGTAGCATCAAAATACGTCCGCAAGGCTTCAGCAGCATGCACCTGAATTTCTTCACTTGATTCCTCATCATCATCGTCATCATCACTTTCCATGCTTTGCCTTCCTTCGCGCCGCTGAGTCTCCAACTTTTCCAATCGCTGCTTAGTGTCAGCAAAAAGAGTTCCATCCTCGTCCAATGCAAAATTCGAAAGGACCACCGGGATAAACATTGCGTAGAGTTTCTCACCTCGAGGGGTGGTTATTATAGGCGAAGTGCCGACGCTCTTTGCAGCGTCCACGGCAAGCTCTTGCCACTGTAGCTCATTGGGACCCTTACCGACGGACGAAACCTCAATTATCTTTTGAGAAAGGTCGCAGAAGCTGGAGGCATACCTAGAATCGCCATTGAAAATCGCCGTATCATGATGTTTGCAGAATACTGCAAAAACTTGCATGGCGTGCTGACAAAGTGCCAAATCATTGGACTGCATGACCTGGTACAGAATCGCAATCACATGGTCCGCAAAAAGGTTCAAATCTTCGTAGCATCGCTCAATCAGCGACTTGATAATTTCTAAAGTGACGTCGACGTTTCCTTGTCGTCCACGGTATACATCGTTACGATTGTTCTTCTCCAGGAACACACCGACCTTGGATAGTTTCGCCCGCCGTGTTGAAACGTAGTATAGCAAATAAGACAATTCAGATGCGTTGGGGCGCTTGTCACCAGCCCTGCCTGGTGGATAGCACTGCAGAATGAGCTTTTGATGTTTCGAAGCCAATCTCCTCTTCATATTTATGCACACGGATGATGATGAGCGAATATGCTAACGAGTGTGTGAAGTCACAGAGAGAGATTCCTGTCGCAAGGAATGGTCTGGTGGCACCCGCAGCTGGACCCTGGATTAAATAAGAAAGAATGCAAAGCGAAGTATTATCGCACGCCCAATTGACACAGCTTGATTGCAATGCCAAGACGAGCGGAGAAAGTATTAGGAGGAGAGGAGGAGGGGGGGTTGCTTCGGCTTGTCGTGAAATGTGATCGCTGGAGCTGTTGAGCGGCGGCCGGACCTTACCGCCGACGCAAATATGCATGACGTTGGGACGCTTGTGCCGAAATTTGACCACCACTTGCTTCAGCCGCGCCGACATTAAACGTCTATCGGAGCACACGAACCTAATTAATTTTTTTATCTCGCAGTTATTTGCTCCAAATGGCTCCATATGTCAAGGGTGGCCTATGGACCAATGCTGAGGATGAAGTTCTCAAGGCAGGTATCGCTAAATATGGGCTAAATCAGTGGGGGCGAGTCTCGACGCTGTTGAATCAAAAGACTGCCAAGCAATGCAAAGCCAGATGGTATGAATGGCTCGATCCATCAGTTCGAAAATCAGAGTGGTCTCGAGAGGAAGATGAGAGGCTACTTACTTTGGCTCGATTGATGCCGTCCCAATGGAAGTCTATTGCACCTATTGTTGGACGGACAGCTGCTCAATGTATCGAACGGTATCAAAAGCTATTGGTGGACTCGGAGAATAAAGAATCTGGCCTGAGTCTGACGACATCAGATGAGGCGTCTTCAGCCGGTAAGCTAAGAGCCGGCGATATTGATCCTATGCCAGAGGTAAAACCTGCGCGACCGGACGCTGTCGAGATGGATGAGGATGAGAAGGAGATGTTGGCAGAAGCTAGAGCCCGATTAGCCAACACACAGGGTAAGAAGGCGAAAAGAAGGGATAGAGAACGGATTCTAGAAGAAAGTCATAGACTCTCGCTCGTCCAGAAGCGTAGAGAACTCCAAGCGTCAGGTGCTGGGTCGCGGCCACTTCGCAAAAAGAAGAATAAGAAAGGCGAAATCGATTACGCGAATGAGATTCCATTCGAGCATAAACCGTTGGCCGGTATTTTTGACACCAGTGAGGAGCAGGATATGAATGCATTGGAAAAGCTCAAGTTTGAAAGGATGGTAGAAGAGCGAGGTTTGCAGATTGGTGGAGGAGACAAGAAGAGGAAGAAGGATAATGATTCGGAAAAGAAGCAGTCCGCCGTTGAACAAGCAGCGGAAGCAAGAGCTCTGAAACTACAAGAAATGGACCTCAACGACCAACTGAGTAAACGGAGAAAGCTAGATCTCCCTGCGCCTAAACTAGACGATGACGATCTGGACCAAGTAGTCAAGAGGGCCAAAAGGGATCGTGAGTTGGCTGAGATGTACGGTGAAGAAGGGATAAAGAGCGGGATACTTCAATTGGATGACCGAGAGGAAGCTTCGACTAATCAGTTTGAAGACGATTCCCTTGATCGGAAACTGCAAGATTTGCGGAACTTGACTGACCGTGGATCTGCTCTACTAGGCGATGAAGACCAGCCTCTCAATGACGAGTCGTTTGCAATGCCAGGTGAGAAGCAAGTCTCACATATCAAGCCGGCAGTGTCTACCAATAAGGACGAAAACACTGAAGAACGCAAATCCCAGTTAAGGGCAATGTTTGCGGCTCTTCCCAAGCCTAAAAATGACTTTGAAATTGTTCTTCCAGATGAAGACGAGCTTGAGGAAGGATCCGATCGGGGCGAATCTGATACTGTTGCCGTTGATAGAGGTGAACGGGAGAGAGAAGAGGAAAGGGAGCGCCAGCTAGAAGCAGAGAAGGCTTTCAAAAGAAGATCACAAGCTATACAAAAGGGACTGCCGTTACCGGATAAAACGATAGCTTCAGTTGACGGAGTCGCTCGGGATGGCTCTGTACAGCAGATGATCCTTAGCGAACTAAGAGCGCTTATCATCTCTGACCGTGTTCAACTAGAGGAGGGACCAGGTCCTAATACACTGCCCGATCTCGATGACGATTTGAAGTCTGCAGTTGAGCGCGAGATTGAGAAGGAAATGCAAATGGGTTTAGAAGTTGCTATTACTCCGAAACCTCTACTAGGGCTTGCAGGGTATGACGACGACGTTGCCAGTGAAGTGACTAAAGCTTTAACGAGCAGCGCTGGGGAAGCAAACAAACTGGATAAGAAGCTTGGACTCATATTTGGCGGCTACGCAAAGCGGAGAGCGGCCCTATCTAGCCGCATTGATGATGCATACGACGAGCTCGAAAGAATTAGACAAGAAGCTGATATGGCTGAGCAGCTCGAAGATATGGAGAAAATCGCTATCAGTACCAGAACATCTAGTTTGCAAGCTGAGGTGGAGTTCTTAACTGAGCATGAGCGTGCGGGCCAAGAACGGTACCGTCATTTACAAAGCATGGCGGCAACTGTTTAGTCATTAATTATCGTTATTTATATGAATATTATGATAGAATTCACAATATGATATTCTCATCTTTCTGTGTTATTTACAATCTCATCGTGTCGCACCAGCATTGAATTGTAAATCGGCCATTTCAGCTTATCGTGCTCCCGATTCCTATTCAGCGAATGCCTGCTTCCTTTCATAGCATATTTAGAAACATCATTAAACTCTGATCTTGGTATTTGCCGCATTGTACCGAGTTCCTGCTTCTTGATCCACTGCAGTATTAACTTGTCGTCGACCGAGATATCCCATCGGAGCCTGATCTTGGAGTCCACACGCTGATATAACTTGGAAATCAGATGATCAGATAAAGGCTCCTCCGGCCCAAGCAGTCGCCAAGCGCAGATATATGGATGATGCTGAGCTCCTGCTGACTCGAGGTTCCAATCTGCTGGCCGCTTTTCCACAAACCTCCCTAGCCTGACCTCAGAGTCAAGGTTATGCCGCTCGATAATCTTACTCCATGCTTTCTTGAAATCCTGAGGTGCTCGTCGGTTCGTTAGAAACCGAGCTTTCATGAAGCCTGCTTCTCGCAGAAAAATATGTGAGTGGCTGCTTTGATGTTGATGGTAGCACCGCGTGCGACAAATCTCATCTCATCGTACACAGGGACCCTTCAAATCAAAACATGAAGGAGAGCAATCTTTTATGCGTGCCACTGAGGAAAACTGACCAGGCACAGCTAGCTGCTGGCTTGAAGACTCGAATTCAGAACAGCTATAATCAGAGTGCAGATCGATACCAGAAAGACCTGACTCGAATCGACCAGCTACGAGATTCAATAGTCAACGTCACGGCGGCGAAAGAGAATCTAAGCCGACTATTCGAATATTCTGCACAACTATCGATACTTACAACTAAATTCTCTTCAGATGTATGGACGCTGCTTAATAGTTTTTTATGCTAATTTACCCAGATTGGAACAGAATTCACTTGGTATAATACTCTAGGGTACGCCAGCAATGCCGTGAAATATTCAACACTCATATTCGACCAGATCAATGTCATATATAACATTGGATCAATTTTCTCGCAACTCGCATATCAAGAACCAAGTAATACCTCTGACGGACAGAAAACAGCTTACAATTACTACCAGCTTGCGGCTGGAACATTCACTTATCTTGCGGAAGAGATTTTGCCACTGAGTGAAGACCCATTACCTTACGGACTAGATAAAGAAACTATCTTGGCACTTTATTGGCTGAATTTAGCACAGGCTCATGAAATCTTCTGGCTGAGGGCTTTAAGCGATGCCAAACGACATTCAATCATAGCCAAGCTCGCCGCACAGGTGTCTGACTGTTACGGTGCGACACTCACTCACGCAAACAAAAGCAACACCATCAAGCCTGAATGGCTCCATCATATTGTTTGCAAGAAATGGCATTTTTCAGCCGTGGCAGAGTACAGAACTGCACTGGACTGCTTGGAGAAGAATAAATACGGGGAAGAGGTGGCACGGCTGAAGAAGGCAGCGGCAGACTGCAAGGAAGGCATTGCCAACTCCAAGTATGTGAGTGGAAATGTATTGAATGATATACAGGGACTCCATCAAAGAGCTGTAGATGATTTGAAGCGGGCAGAGAAGGATAATGATTTGATCTATTTGCAGGATGTGCCGAGTATTGCCAACTTACCAAAGGTCGGCCGAGCTCCACAGCATGCAGCCAAAGTACCCCCAGAAATTGCTGATTCTTCTAAATACCTGGAGTCTATGAATTCAGGACCATTGTTCAATGACATGCTGCCATTTACTGTCTACCAAGCGGCCAAAATATATGCTGAGCAAGTCGACAAGTACATTTATACAAATGTCACGGGTGTCCTCAACCAGCTTACCGTCAAACTCCATCAGAACTTGGAGCAATGGAACTTGCCTGGGTCACTAGATGCCATTGAAAAACCACTGGGCATCCCGCAAGCACTGCTAGATCATGCAGACGATATCAAAGCCCGTGGAGGAATGGCAGAGCTAGACATGTGGTTTAGAGATGTGGCCAACTTGGCTGATAAAGCAAACCTGCTTATAGCAGAAGCGAAGGAAACTTTGGACGTGGAAGCTGAAGAAGATAATATGATGAGACAACGACAGGGCACGGATCGGTGGAATCGTGCATCGTCTCAGGCTGCTGCAGAAGATTTGCTTGCGAGATATTCGACGAATAAAGGTTATCTGGAGACGGCTGCGAAAAGTGACAAACTTGTTCGGGATAAGCTTGAGAGTGTCGCGAATCTGTTAGATGTGCTAGAAGCTGGTCGTCCCGCAATTGAAAAATTCGTACCAAGCTCGAAAGCGACACAGCTGGACCGCGGTATGCAGAAGATTGTTGTCGAGCTTCGCGATGCAGTAGGGAAAACACAGCACCTTGAGCATTTTTGGAAACAGCGTGTGCAGCAGCTCACCAATTCGTTGCGAACTTTGAACCTCGCACCAGCAATGGAGGCGTACTACAAAAGACTGGTCAGTGCAGACCCCGGCGCATCAGTAACCACCACCACATTTGAGCCAGTTTACCAAAAGTCCTTGCGCATATATGATCACGATCTGGAGTGGGTCGCGTCTCAAGAGAAAGCGGTTGGTGCTGCGCTGGAAGAGGTAAGAAGAGCAAACAGCTTGTTCACACAAGCCGCAGCTATTGACCAGGCAACTCAAAATCGCCAGCAAGCAATTCAATGTCTTGAAGTGGCGTTTATCAAGTATGGAGAAATCCAGACCAATTTAGAGGAAGGCAGGAAGTTCTATAATGGCGTCCTGGCACAACTCAAAGCTTTCCTCACCGATTGCAAGAACTTTGTCTATGAACGTCGTGTTGAGGGACGAAACCTCGAAATCCAGATCAAAGTCCAAGAAAGTAGTGATCAGCCTGTGGTGGAGCAAGCAACGCTGGAGAGTGTTACACCGGTCGCACCCACGCCTGTGAGAACTGCATCTCCGCATCCTGCCATTTTACAGAATAGAACAAGCCATCTTTGGACACCGGATAAAAATATCCGTTTTGGATAGGATAGATCAAATAATTTACTGCCCCGCATTCGTATTCGAATGGTCGTCATCTGCAGCAGCAGCAGCGGCCTTGGCCTTGGCTGCTGCTCGAGCCGCCGCTTTCTCTTTCTGAACACGGATGTACTCGTCCCTTTCGCCTTGATGTAGCCGTTTGAGCTGTCCACGATGCTTTCGACCCCGTAAATGAGTACTCCATGCTTCCTCACCGACAAAGACCAAATTCGAGCCGTCATCATCTTTACAAGCGTCGCATGTGAAGTGCTTCCATTTTTCTTGATGGAAGGAGTCATCTTCAGACCTTAAACTCAACATGTTTTCAAGCCCTACTGGTGCCAGTGGTACTTGAGGATCTCTTTTCTGGAGAAAAGCTTGTGTGATTGCTACTCCGCGTTGACGCACGTTCATATTCCATTGCGAGAGATCAGTTGCATCTAACAATCCCACGTTTTTCAGACCCTCGACTTGATTCATCATGAATAACAGCTTCTTTTGGATCCACTTTGTTTGCTTCTTCGCGTATCGTCTTGTCAAAGTTTTCATTTCAGTAATCCCACTCTCAGGTGAATCTTCAACTTTCTGGAGCCACGGCAGAAACTGCTTGAATCCAATGACCTGCCAAACTCCCCTTTCAAGGTCCACAGGCTCTTCTTTTTCTTTATAAACCTGAAACATTTCATTTATCTCTTCATAAAGTCCATTTTGGATCATTTGGTCTACCCGTTTATCCAGTCGCGGATCCAACGTTTCGTAGTCACTCCATATCCACAACACCAGCGCTCGGTATCTCAGCTGCAGGGACTCGTCTGTCTGCTCCTGATAAATTTCGCTTGGCCTTTTACCGGTAGTGAAATATATCTCCAAGGCCCTCCTTAGCCGACGTGTATCGTTTGGATGAAACTTTTCTGCTACAAGAGGATCGCATTCCTTCAATCGTTGCATCACTTGCACCGGATCATCCAATATAGCACTCTGCTCATCGCTCAGCTCTTGTTTTTCTATCGTATCTGATGAAGCTATTGTGCTGTTCTTGAATAATACTGCCTGGGTATAGTAGTGTGTTCCACCAACCAGTATAGGGACCTTGCCTCTCGCGTGTATATCGTCTATGATTTCTGTTGCTTCATCTTCAAATCTTTTCACACTGTACTCGTCATCCCATTCAGTGTGCCCGAGCAAATGATGCGGTATCCCCTCACGCTCCGGTATAGGATGTTTGTTGGTTATATTGTCCAGCCCTCGGTACATTTGCATTGAATCGCCGTTGATGATCTCACCGTTCACAGCCTTGGCTAGCTCGACACTAAGCTGGCTCTTGCCTACGCCAGTGGTTCCAATTATCGCTATCAGCGGCTTCTGTATCGTCATTGTAGGTCTGAGCTTCGATACAGCCGATAACATAGACCGAAGCATGTACGTCCGTGTCTCAGTGATCATCTCCAATTTTTTCCCGCAGCCGCACGCCCGATTAACCGGAGTTTTTTTAGATATTCTATAAGGAAATAAATTATATTCAAAATTTTATACTTGAAATTAGTCATCGTCTAGATCACTATCCTCGTATCCCCAGGAGTATTCCTCGGATATATTGCTCAAATCTTCCTTCAGCTCTTCCCGTTCCTCGATATTGATTGAACTAACAAACTTGGCCCATTGCTTATATTGGTGATGCGGGCTATTTGTTATTGATAACGATGAGTAAACATCGTCATTTGGAGTGATAAAGTTCGGATGAGACTTGGGCAATGCATATGGTTCCGTCACTTCGTACGTGTTGATTGCATGATCATCCGTACCATCATCCAAAAGAGTTTGTCGTGGAAAATATGATTCCCACGGGTCTGCAATCACTGTCGCATTGAGTAAATCCGCCAAACTCTTGGGTTTGCTCTCAATTGGCACTTTGGCTGGTCGTTTCAGTGCCACTCGCGAAAACACATGAGTGGATGGGGTAGTAGAGAAATCAAGCAGTCCGGTGTCAGCGATGGCTCCCCGGACTTGGCCAACAATATTTCGGTTGGTACCTCGTTGTAGGTCATTTGTGATATCTGACATGGACACTCGCTTGCCATCTCTAAGGCTTGACAACAAAGAGACGCTCTCGTAAACGGTATTATACAATGCACTCAAATGCCAGGAGCTTGTTAGATCAATGTCACGATTGAGTGTTGAGGGCAACACTGGAGGCTGCATAGGTATATACAATGTTGAGTTTTCCACAAGCAGACGTGATGTTCGTATTCGTGACAACTGTTGTGCTCTGGAGATCTTACCTGATTCATGAGCTCCCCAAGTAAACACCGGCAGCTTGGGAATATGGTTGTCTCGAAGGTCAGCGAGCATTTCCGCGGTGAAACCTCCCCATGCTGAGTCCACTTCAGTCGTTATACTTACTCCCGAAGCTTGGTCGCACATTTCAAGAACGGGACGAAACACCTCTTCCAAGTATTCCTTACTATGTTCGTCATTCAGCTCTGACCATTGGTGCGATCCAACAGTAAAGTCCATGAACTGCCTTTCTCCTCCCCTGGCGACTCCTTTCGGAAACTTGATTGGGTCGTATTCCCAGTTGGTGAGCGTTTGTAGTGACTTTGGATGGTAATACATGTTCAAGTAGTCTGACCAGTATCGTGTCGTCTCTTTTGATAGAGTAGGTGGCTCATTTCCTGCATCAAGTGCCGCTTGATAATTTCCTTTAGTGATCGGTGCGGCCTTGATTGAACTGGTCTTGCCATGCCAGTTTGAGTCTGTGACTTCCTCCTCATACAGCCCACTGAACCCTTTCATCGCACCATATCCGCCCCTCAATTCCCAAATAACTGCTCTTGGCGTGAACGCTTTTCCTGCTTTAAATAGCACATGAGGGTCTACTCTACTGGTTTTTGCTGAATCGTCGTCGTAGACAAAATAAGATTCCTGTGCATTGTAAAAGTGCGTTTGTAAGTGATTCGCTATACTTGAAGCCGATAGATGGATGACTTCGTGCATTGATGTGGCAATTGAATATCCCTGATCTCAGTCCAATAATTATCGTGTTGCGAAATATCTAAACGAGTCGAGGTGGTTGTTCATTGATCGGCTGTTCGCATGATTTGCGTGCCTTGAAAAGCGGTGGCGGATAACTTTGAGTGGGGTTTAAAATGGCTTTAAATTGTTTTAATTTTAACTCTTGTTTAATTTCATTTAGTGACCATCGAGCCGCACAGCTCCTGACAAATGAGCTATTTAACGGAGCTGCTTCAACAGAGTCCACTTACTGAATAAAATTCTAATTTGTAATTCCGAAAACAAATGAAAAGAATAAAGCTAGGTAGATTTCACTAGCCAGTAGTTTTGTGTGATGGTTTTTCACAAAGTATAGAGTACTGCAATGGGAGTAATAAATGTCATGCTGGCGGAATCAAAGTTGCCAACGCAACAGTTGACTACTCCTCTGATACCCTCAACTTCATGCGAGCTATCATAGCCATTTTATTATTGGGCTTTCTGGGCCTGGTATTAGCTGGCGAAGATTATTACAAGGTATTTTTATCCGCAATATAAACTGAATGGACCGACTAACGAGCATGCAGATCTTGGGTGTTGCTCGAGATGCCAATGAGAAGGACATCAAGAAGGCTTATCGCAAGCTTTCCAGAGAATACCACCCCGATAAGAATCCGTAAGTGTTTAAATCGATTCTTGTTATCGAATTCAAAGCTAATTTTTCTATAGCGGGAACGAAGAGGCGGCAAAAAAGTTTGTAGAGATTGCCGGTGCTTACGAAGTGCTCAGTGATAAGGAGCAAAGGCGAACATATGATCAGTATGGCGAGGAAGGGCTAAAGCACGGTGCTCAAGGTAACCCAATGAGAAATGCATTCGACATGTTTTCCAATTTTTTCGGCGGAGGGGGCCATCCATTTCATAATCGACAGGTACCTCGGGGTCCTGATGCTCAAACGCACTTGGAATGCACTCTCAAAGATGCATACAATGGTGGAACCATCGACATAAAACTAAATATGCAAGGCGTCTGTGACGAATGCGATGGGACAGGGTCGGCAGATGGCGAAGAGCATCAATGTGATTCGTGCGGCGGGCATGGCATCAAGGTCGTACGACATCAATTGGCACCAGGCATGTTCCAGCAAATCCAGACTCAGTGCGACAAGTGTGGAGGAAAGGGAAAACTCATTAGCCATCCATGCCCAGTATGTAAGGGCTCTAAGGTCATTAGAGAAGATCGAACATATCACGTATACGTTGAGCCAGGCAGCCCCAAGAAATTCGACCACCGCATTCCAGGAGAGGCAGACCAGAGTCCCGAATACGAGGCCGGCGACCTTATCATTCACATTCAAGAGTCACGAGACGATAATATGGGATACAGACGGCAGGGCCACAATCTTTTCAGGACCGAAGTGCTCAGTGCCAAAGAAGCGCTTCGTGGAGGCTGGACACGGAAAATTCCATTCCTCGACGATACCTCAAATGTCACAATCAGCCGTGAGCGAGGTGTACCGGTATCTCATGGAGAAGTTGAACGTGTCAAGGGTTTTGGTATGCCGCTACCTGAACGGGGCACCTCGCACGGCGATCTATTTATTGACTATATTGTTATCATGCCGGGTGGCCAGAGCAAATCGAAAGAAGACCTATAGATATCTTTTTGATTCTGTGTAGTTATAGAGTATTTGAAATATTATGACCTAAAGAATTTTCTTTGAGAACATGGAACGGAGTTCGAGAACCCTTAGGGCCGTCTCCCACATTGAACTCCGAGAGAGAGAACCCTTAGGGCCGTCTCCCACATTGAACTCCGAGAGAGAGAGAACCCTTAGAGCCGTCTCCCACATTTAACTCCGAGAGAATGAACGATTATTAATGCGGTAGACCCACGTACATGTATATGTATTCGTTATCAAAACCCGATCCGTTCATGCCGAAGTCTGTAAAAGGGCCGGTGCGCTAAGTCCAGCAATGTTAACATTCTAGATTGTTGTCGTCTGCTCGGCCTTTGCCAGAGTGCGATGTTCATATGTTCATGCAAGGGACAGCCGCAGAACCGGGAGGACTTGGGAGCTGATGCAAACTTGGAAGATCTTTCTGGCCCTGGCTGAGTACAAAATTCGGACGCAATCAAGCTCCGACACGTCTATGACGGCATGAAATCGATTCGAAATCCCATTCCTCAAGACCTCGGGGCCTCTATTATACGGCTGGCCGCGCGTCATGCGGCGGCTGCGAGCGCACAGGGCAGAAAAAATTTATTGTTTTTGGCGCGCACTGTTCGGGTTCGGTGAAGCGAACAAATTTAAGCGAGGTCCAACAAGTTCCTGTTATGAGAGCGGGGCATTATGTGCGGGGGAGGCAGATATGGGCCTGAGGGTGGAGGACAACACTTAGGCAAAGGAGCAAACAATTTGATTATTCTATTTGGAACAGTCTAGAGGAATTAAGGCTCCGACGTCCGAGATTTTCTGACAAATACACACAGAAATGTCGGGCAAATGAGCCCCCCGAACTAAGTCAACCTGTATGCAGATGGGGGCGCGACTGAGACGCATCAGCTTTCCCGTAGCAGGGAATCAATGCGCAGCGGGTATATAAGATGATCCCCGTCCCCATCAAGTTCTGCTCTTTTTTTGGAACAAGTTTCTCAAGCTCATCATGTCTGCTCCAGAAGTCAAGTTAACTGCTCCTAACGGTTTGGAAATCAACCAGCCAACTGGCCTATTCATCAACAACGAATTCGTCAAGGCCCAGAAGGGCGAGACCATCGACGCCATTGATCCTTCGTACGTATACGCTTCGGAAAGTCATGTATAAAGCTTGCCTGCTAACAAATTTATCTACTAGTAACGGAAAGGTCATTGCCACGGTACAGGCAGCAGATGAGGAGGATATTGACATTGCTGTTGCAACTGCTCGAAAGGCTTTCAAGTCTGTTTGGAAGCGAACCCCAGGCTACGACCGTGGTCGACTCTTGAACAAACTTGCCGATTTGATGGAGCGGGATTTGGAATTGTTGACTGCCATTGAAGCTTGGGACGGTGGTAAGGCTTACGAGAAGCAGGCCAAGTACAATGTGCTTGGATCTGTTCGAGTCGTGCGATACTATGCCGGCTTTGCTGACAAGATCGAGGGCAAGACCATCGAGTACTCGCCAGGCCTCATGGGTTACACTCTTCGAGAGCCATTGGGTGTGTGTGGTCAGATTGTACCATGGAACTACCCAATTGGTATGGCCATCTGGAAGATCGCTCCAGCCTTGTCCGCTGGTAACACTATTGTGTTGAAGCTTTCCGAAAACACTCCATTGTCTATGTTGCACATTGCCAAGCTTACTGTGGAGGCAGGCTTCCCAGCTGGTGTTATCAACATCCTCAATGGTTATGGCCGAGTCGCCGGTGCAGCTTTGGCTTCCCACATGGATGTCGACAAGATCGCTTTCACCGGTTCCACTGCCACTGGTAAGACTATCATGAAGCTTGCCTCAAGCAACATGAAGGCTGTGACCCTTGAATTGGGTGGCAAGTCTCCAATGATTGTGTTTGAAGACGCCGACATTGAAAAGGCTGTCGCTGCTGGCCACGCTGCCTTGATGTCTAACCAGGGCCAGACCTGCACAGCTCTCTCCCGATACTATGTGCACGAATCTGTGCACGACAAGTTTGTCGAGACTTACACTGCATACATTAAGAAGCACTCCAAGGTTGCTCATCCATTCGAAGAAGATTCGTTCCACGGTCCTCAGATCTCTGATTTGCAGCACAAGAAGATTCTCGAGTACATTGAGAGCGGCAAGTCTCAGGGCGCTAAGGTCGCTGTTGGTGGCCAAACTCCAGCAGGCTTCGAAGAAGGTTACTACGTCGAGCCAACTCTTTTCACAAACGTTTCTGATGATATGAAGATTATGCGAGAAGAGATTTTCGGCCCTGTCGGCTGCATTGCTACCTTCAAGACCGAGGAGGAGGTCGTTGCACGAGCCAACGACACTGAATACGGTCTTGGTGCCTCCATTTTCACCAAGGACATTACTCGAGCTACCCGAGTTGCTGCTGAATTGGAGTCTGGCCAGGTCTGGATCAACCAGGGCAACGCTTTTAATGAGCGAATGCCATTTGGCGGCTACAAGTCTTCTGGTATTGGTCGAGAACTTGGTGAGGCCGGTATCGAGATCTACACCCAGGTTAAGGCAGTTCACGTTGGACTCGCATAAGTTTATGGAATTTTTATATATTTTAAATGATTTTTTTTTTTTTTTTGTTTCTTTTCTCTAGTGGGGGGTTTTATCTGGACCCTGAAGAGCCGCACGGCTATCTAAGTTTCGCTGCCTGCTTCATCTAGTTCTCCCTCGCACGAACACAGCTAGCTACGGTAATAATGGCTAGAAAAGTCACAAAAACGGGGTTTTGGAGAAGAATTTCAAATCGGACACGCTGTAAAGATGAAGAGTGTGGATCCTCAGGTGCTTTATTTTTGCGTGAGTTCGACAGAGTGCAAGAAGCGCCGCCCGGTAGCGCAACCTTGATGAATCCGTTTGAATTGGACAGACGACTATGCGAAAGTTCGCCAGCTTTGAATTTGGTGGAGGATGTTAGAATACGCTTGGTTTTGAGTGGGGTCTGTGACGAGCCACTCTCAGCGACACTAGTCGACACGGACGATATGGGCCAGTACGGGCAGCCGATGGTGAAACAAGAGAATAATACAATCACCGCACAAAAATGGCACCCTTACACCGTTGGAGCTACATGTATTGAACAAAGTGGCTGCGACGAAGGTACAGTCCCTCGGCTTGAAGAAGCTTACCTAGGCAAACCGAAGAGGCGTGTGTCGTCTACATGGAGCACGTTACGTAACTCTTGGCTTGGCGGCAGTTGGAGACGTGCGCTCAATAAGCATGCGGGAGAAGAACCGGAAGAAAACGCACAGTTGGAAAGGAAGGATGCCTATGCATGTGAACAACCCCCAGGAGAAGCATGGCTGTAGAGGTCCCAAGCTACAGGGAATAGTTTTTTAAATTTTGGTAGCGCATACCTTAATTCAAGCTTTCACTATGTAGTCTGACATTTGGCTCTTCTATGCTGAGAGATACTGAGCAAGTAGTCAAACAAAAGCACACTTGTAAACTCGTAATAACGTCAAAATGATGACTTGGACGATTCAAATTGCGAGGACCGATTTCCAAGTTCGGAAAACTGCCAAATACAAACGAGATCAATCATATGCGCATGCACGAAAAAAAGTAGCAGCCGCAGCAAACGTGCATGTACGTTGCAGCGGCCGATGTCGTCCATCCTTTGCGCAGAGCGGCTTGCTTAATTGGTCCTCGTGAAAAATCCTTCTCCACAACGCCAAAAAATGGATTTCTAGACTGGTTGTTCTGAGTAACCGACTATAGTGGTTTCCAGTTGACGGCTCTGATGCGTGTATTCTCCATTAGCGCGTCGGCAGAGCAATATTGGAGCTGGGCTCTCTGGCGATCCTGGGAAGTGGTGGTCTTCTGCTGCAGGCGGCACTCTGCCTTGAACTGCTGGAGGTGGAGCTGTTGAAGTGCGCGTAGACGCTGCTGGTCCATAGACATTTCTGTTCCGTTTTAAAGACCAAGCCGGTAGGCAGAGTAGATGTGAATGTGAGTGTGAGAATGTGCAAGTTCAAATTACAAAATGATTCAAGGGGGGCGACAGTCTGACCTTTTTATATGTTCGTTCCATCGTTCGAGACATTATGCATCTGGGTTCTGTTGCTTGCCAGGCTGATCTGCAATCGACTTCCCCATGGAGACATTTGTCCGACTTAATACGGTTGTGCGGTATTAATTTGCACAGAAAGCTTGATATGACAGGCTGGTCCAAAATGTCGAAAATTACCTCATGCTGTGGGGTTGTAGCATACACTTTCTATCCAGTTGGGCGGTGACGATTTGTGAGACTCCTCTCGCCCTGTGCAGCTTGGGGAGAGGTAACAAGCTACCAGGGGCACACATCCTCGAACCCTACAAGCTTGCTATTACATGTAAAGCAGCGTACCTTAGTGCGACGCTGAAGTCCCATTTTCTTGATGATGCTACCTACTTTAAGGGTTAGTGTTTTGAATGTCGAGAGCAAAATAAGTACGGCCCTGGGATTAAATAACTCAGTGCTAATACCCTCATCACCTGCCAGTGGGTTTGAGTGATCTCAAACGAGTGCCATAACCCACCTTTCCGGCTCTAAGGGGACAGAATTAGCTAAACTTTGAATACAGTATATGATGTTATTGCATTGCAGCTACAACCACAAGAGAAATTTAAAGTGGCTCGTTGTCTGGCAGTCTATTGAAGGGGTTACAGGGGCATCGAACAGGATAGGTCAGAAAATATCTCATAATTTTAGATTTAGTGAGATATTTCTCTCATTCCCCAGTCATGATTTTGCATGGCTTAGCCTCAATTGGCATAATTCGCTCAAATACCCGCTCAAAGGCATATCTACATTATTATGGGGCTGTCCAGACAACGGTCACCAAGGTAGACTTGGGGCATGTGTAGTGTAATTTGCACAGTGTTTATGGAGGGTACAGCGTACATGCTTGCTCTTCTGACGGACGCGGCTGTGGTGGTGCGGAGAGAGACACGAGGGGTAGTAAGAGCCGCTACTACCCGGACAAACGGGTCTCTTCTGTACCAGTCCTTGCCTAGTGTGTCGCTTGAATAGGTTGTTATGAAATCCTCAGTAGTTTTTTTAACCCCTTTTGCTCCAATATGTACGTGACTCCGCTAGACTGTACCTTGATGGTGATTGTTTCGAAAAGGTTCAATGCCGACGCTACAAACGTTGCTCAAGGTATATTCGAGTAAGGGTTAAGCCCAATAACGCATTCCAATGCGCTCGTATCAAACATTGGATTTGAGGCTCTGGATACCACGAGTTACGTCCAAATCTCGAGGAGAATACCACACCATTAGGATAACGAGCGGTGCAGTCTTCCGTCGAAAGTCCAATAGCAAACTGGAACCCTCTCATTCACATATTCACAATATTCTCTGCTACAGTTGAAAAAGCATGAAACGGCATTTGAGTCTCGAGTAGGATGCAATCAGATGCAGGGCTTGCGACCATTACTGGTTGTGTACTATGTGCGCTAGAATTGAACGTGATCGCAAAGCCGCTGATCTACACAGCTTGGTGCCTGATCTGCTTCGGCACTAGAAAACGAAAAAGTAAAAACTGCCCAAACTCTTGGTATGATTTCACTGTGGACCCTAGTCCCTCCCTCTTTCTCTCTCTCCAAACACTTAAATTGCGGCAAACAAGATCCGCAAAACGGAGTAGGACTGAGATATTCGCATCTATATATGATTCAATGGAATATGGAGGTATTAGCACACAAAATACTACATTCTGCTTACCAATTTTATATCCGGCAGCCTCAATAGTTAGATATTAGACTAGACCAGACTTCTGTGCGGCTCGAAACCGCCGCAACAATGTTTTACTATACTGGAGTAACCATTGAAGAGTAGGGTGAATGAGGTGAATTATGATGACATATGCAATAGATTGTGTTTAATAGCCAAATATACATAAAATAAAATAAACAAATGTAGACCGAGACCGGCAATTAATAAATAAGGTAGAGTGTTTGGAGTGTATAAACAGATCAGCCCGCTTATTTCATGGCTTATTTCAAGTTGGTGAAGTCGGTCTCACCGGCTCGAGTCTCGCCGACTCGCTCAGCTCGGTGGCAAGTGCAGGAACCAGCAGCTCGCTTGCCGCAAACACAGCTGTTGCCGGCGACAGGAGCGTTCTCAGTGGATGCACGGTTGCAGTTGCACCGCTGAGCTGGCTGGGCACCACAGGAGCACTTGGCTTCCTGGGCGCAGATGCAGTTTCCGTCCTTTCGGCAGCAGTTAGAGTTGGCCATTGTTGTAGTAGAAGTTGAAATGAAAAAGTAGTAAGAGAGTGTCTTTGTTGAAGAGTGAACTGTCGAGATTGAAGAAATGGGTAAGATGTTCGTGGCTTTATATACTAAACTGCGGACCGCTCATCGTATGACAATGGACACGGCTGAGCGATGAATTAGGTGCGCTGTGATTGGCTCTAGCCGCTGTGGCTGTGGGCTGGGCTGGTGGCGCGAGACGTAATTGGGCGCAATTTGATTGGCCGATGTGTAATAGGCAGATGCTGATTGGTCAGCTGTGAGTGGTGAGTGTTGCGGCAGAGAGCCACCAGCGCCCGCTCCTTCCTAATTGGGAATACTGGTAACCTCTAGTCTACCGGTACATGTAGATCACGATTATCCTATTCCTAATTGGGAATAACCTCCATTCTACTCTATATCAGGGTTATCCTATTCTATCATCATTTTGCCAATTATTAGAGTAATTCTTGAATACATCTATTATCTGTAACTTCTATCAAATATCCCCATATTATTCCGCGAGACTTGACCGACGATTTGCGTACTCGTTTTCAAGAAAGAGACAACATCATCATCAACCACCAACTCTTGCAAAGACCTACTTAAGACCAACTTATGGCTCGATTGCCCAGAGCTACACCAGAGCAGCAATGGAATTCTCAAATATTCTGAGCAAATGGAATCGAAGCAATTCCGAATGATAAGAGCTCAACGCCAGGTTGGGGCATATTTGTATCCGAGGTCCTCACACAGCTAGCCACAACGCTGCTGATTCGCAATAGTCTTGGTCTGGTAGTTGGCGTAGACACGTCTCAATCGGCGTACGGAGCTAGAGCTCATGGCATACTTCCACATTTCAAAGCCTACTGCGACGCAGTTCAGAAGATCGTGGCCAAACTGCTTGCGTTTGGCGCCTTGGGTTTGGGGTATGTCGATAAGTTTCGAGCAGGCAAGTCTTCTTATCGATCAAATATGCATGAAATTGATAGAGTAAGTAATATATACAAGTCAAGTCAGTATCTGACCTCGAGAAGCGCAACTTCAAATGGCAACTGGCCTATCGAGGTGATTGGTTCTGACCCTGCAGCTTTAGTCGGCAACAATCCTTCTAGTTATATCTGTGTGACCTCTCTAATCGATCAAACACTCTGATGCAAACAACAAATCATCACTATAATGTAATACAAACTAATCTTAGGATCTTCAGAGACGCGTGTAGAGCGACCGTAGGTATGAGTGCGCGCTGCCATTATCAATGGAGTTTTTCTATGTCTCCTAAAGTCTATAAGTTTATATTTCTTGCTCAAATCTGGTTTTTCACTAATGGCACGTGCTTGGGATGGGTGGCTAATCTTATTCTCGATGGGCTACACAAGCGCCAGCTCAAACCCTCATATTTGAATACAACATCAACAACCCCATAGACACTTTCTATTTATTCAACACATGCAATGAGCAGTAGCAGAGTGATCCGGGTGGCCATGAGGAGCCAGGCGTTAGGAAATGGTGACGACGAGACTGCACTGGCTCTTCTTCAACTCTACGAGCTTGCGAAGAAGTATTTTCCCGGTCTCATGGATGAAGTCATGCGCATCTATCAAGATGCATGCGAACGCAAAGGTCGAACGGCTGTCGTAGACAAGCTATCAAATATGAATGATCTCTTATTGAATCAAATACCCATCGTGGAAAGTTACTTCGACACCCACAACGCCGATGATCCTGTTCCAGAAGATGAACGTACGAAGCTTGGACCAGATATGATGTCGTTTACACTTCAATCGATCGACCACCCTGAGATGAGAAGAATATTCATGGACGACAATGGTGCTACAGCCCGGAATGCCTCTTCTCAGTCGGCGACTGAACGTGTCAACATGGTTACTACTTCTGTATCAGACAAATGGCAAAAACGAGAGTTCACGGTAGGTTCGTGCGGAAGCAATGAGCTATCTGATGCGTTTACCGACCCCAGAGCATTAAAGATAACACTTCTTTTGAACTGTTTGATAAACTCTCAGTTCTGGAAGGCGCTTACGCGAGTCACATTGAAGCCTTATAATTTCCGAATAGATTACATCGGCCAAGAATCAGAGGCGGAAGATGTATTCAAGCTCTTGACCTCCCGAGCAAATGAGATATTCCATTTTTTGAACCCTATCCTAGGGGTTACTATAAGAAAAGATCTTGGGGACGGTGGTACCACGGATATACTTGTGGAAGTCTGCGGGTGGAATGAACGACAAGAACTTCATTCAGAATGTACAGCAATACTTGAGCTGACAAAGCCTTGTATGGCATATCGTGCGGCTAACATCCTGGTATTTGGGGACAAACCACTCAAAGAAGACTACAGCGCACTGGAGAGGTATATTGACATAGCAGATCCACTCACTAAGGAAAAGATAAAGGAGGCCACAACACAATTGGAACTTTCCTCCAGTGGTCTGTCCAAAGTTTATCAGCCTCTAGTTAAACGCGCCATTGTTTCCAGAGATGAAAACAACAAGGCAATGTACGGGTATGCTCGTAACGAAGAAGATATCACGGACAAATTGCGGTATTGCTCTCTTGCGCCGTCGATGGACGGCTTTCACAGCGCGCTTGGAAACATATCTAGGCGTGCATGCCTAAATGACTGCCCACAAATTGCGGTTTCAGACGGATTCACTGTCATTGCCATGCATTTGCGAGATTTGAAAGAGCAAAAATCTGGACTCGTTAAGGTCAACCTCAATAGTCATTATGCAATTGACTTGACAGAAACTGGGAGCAGCTTGCACATGCTCCAGTACGTTTTGAATGCAGGATACCGGAGCAAAACGCTTTGTCGTAGTGTCGAGATACTTTTGCATGCGGCACATGGAGAATTTGGGACTGTGAATAACCTAGAGCAAATCACCGCCGCGAAGTCAGCTGCATTTGGCAAGCAGTTAAAAATCCTGAGTGATTATAAATTTCATTCAAGAGCTTACACACACTACAACTCCGTGGCATCTGCTAGAATTTTCACTAGGCATCGGACCCCAATCATCAAAGGCGCCCTTGCACGCTTTCGACAGGTGTTTCCCGCTCTCACTCAGTGCGG